>VWZY01006146.1:158299-182720 GCA_013399075.1 Chloroceryle aenea | reverse complement strand
CATGGGGTTGTTGTGGCCAAAGTGCAGGACCCGGCACTTGGCCTTGTTGAACTTCATTCCATTGGAATCAGCCCAACTCTCCAGTCTATCCAGATCCCTCTGCAGAGCCCTCCTGCCTTCCGGTAGGTTGACACTCCCTCCCAGCTTGGTGTCATCAGCAAATTTGCTGATGGTGGACTCAATCCCCTCATCTAGATCATTGATAAAGATGTTAAACAGGACTGGGCCCAGCACTGATCCCTGGGGGACACCACTAGTGACCGGCCACCAGCTGGATGCAGCCCCATTCACCAGCACTCCGTGGGCCCAGCCCTCCAGCCAGTTCCTCACCCAGCACAGAGTGCCCCTGTCCAAGCCATGGGCTGCCAGCTTTTCCAGGAGTATATTATGGGAGACAGTATCAAAGGCTCTGCTGAAGTCCAGATAACCAAATCCACAGCCTTCCCCTCATCTACCAGGTGGGTCACCTGATCGTAAAAGGAGATCAGGTTGGTCAAACATTTAACCCTCAGTTCGTCCTGATTTTAATGGACTCTAATCACCCGGAGGTAGAGTGAAAAAGTAACCTGAAGTGTTAAGTCTTCTGAGATTTTGTTTAAGTGGAAAGGTTATTTCTATCGTTTTTTAAAAGGTTTTGCTTAATAAAAGGTGAAGCTGGCTCATCAGAAAGGATTTATTAAAATTTTCCTACTTGTTGCAGTATGGGAAAAGAGTTTTATCTTAGCAGCACAAAAATTACAGAATCGATCACATGAAGTACAACTGAGATCCTGTTTTAGTTTGTGTCAGTCTCCCAGTATTTTTTTTTATGCTTATCCATGTCCATCTTGGATATTCAACTATAAATCCAAGCTGTGAATTAAAAACACATCCTATCTAGTGTCATGACTCAACAGTTCAAGTGGGTACCATCCCATTTCCAATCATGTCAGCCCCACAAAATGCAGTTCAGGGCAAACATACCCCCAGAGCAATTTTTTTGTACATAATTTAGACTAGCATAGAGTCTGTGTAGGGTGAAAGTGACTTTAAGTCTAATGAGCTGTGTAATTTGCTCAAAAAGGCTTTAGAAAATAGTTAACTACCTCAGAATATAATAATACATTTGTGTTACTAAGTAACAGATGTTGCTGTTATATCATTTAAATTTAAATAATGATTAATCTCCACCTACGCCAGATGAAATACAGTAAGTCATAGATTTACGTAAGGAAATTAAATGGTAGAAGCAACAACTTAGATGTTTAAACACATGGCAAAAGATTAGCTTACACTTAGAAGGATAGGTCTTTGTCTCAGAGTCAGGAAGGGATGAGTTATCATGAGACCTCTCTGGTTTTATATATCCTCTAAGAAGTAAAAGCCAGATTTATTTAGTATAGTTTTCAGAAGGTTGATTTTTCTAAAGTTTTAGTAACTTTCATACATAAAACCTTTAACCTGAGGCAAAAGCGGAAGTTTGTTGTTTATTATTTTTTTATTCTGCCCGAAGAAATCACAATTTGCCTGAAGACAAGTAAGATTAAGCATAATTAACAATCACAGAATCTTTAATACTTTGCTAAAAGCAGCAGCAAGCAATTCTTTTATATAATTGTATAGTTATATTTAAATACTCTTTTATATCCTTTTACAAAAGCATTGAATGTTATCCCAAACCATCTGCAACACCATCCTTCCATGTAATCAACATAAATTTGGGGATGGGTCACAACTAACCATGCCTGCTTAAAAGAGACAGGCCTTATTAACTCAGTAGCAGCATCACATGATTTCACTTAGAGTGTTTTTGAAAGCTAGGCTACTCTGTGCCCAATACTGTATTGTTTTATGGAGTTACACAATACCTCTGAGATCTACCTCCCTGTCTTCTGCATCGTAGACTGATCTTGAGCTGCCAATACCCAGAGACTGTCATTCATTGCAATGCAGTGATTCAGAGGACAAATTAATCCATTTTCTGTAGACAATGCCAAGCCATATAAAATATTGCTGGCTTCAAAGCTAACAGAAAAAAAAAAAGTAGCACTTAGGGAAAAAAAAAAGGTTGAACTCTTTTCCTTGCACTATCATAGGGTATATGGCATAGGGAAAGAAATTGAATTGTCTCTACCCACCAAGGTTCATTACTGGAACTGATGAGTCTTTGATGGGAAAGAGGATACCTATGGTAATTGAAGTAGAAGTGAGAATGTATGCTCATCAAAAAGGACAACTGAAAAATATGTAGACTAGTACAATGTACCTGAGCAACAAAGTGGAGTACCTACAGATAGACATGGTGACACAGTTGTCATGGTACAGAGCACTGGTACTCCTGGGCATGGTGTTGAGGAAGGTAAAACCACAAATTATTATCATGTGATGGGTGATATCCCAAATTTAAGTTATTATAGTCTTTGAATTTTGAAATAATGCAAAGAACTATTAATTCAGACATTCAGAAACTTAGAAGGTCAAATTTGTCTGAGTAGGTGTATGTCGGTGTTATTTTTCAGGAATTGATCCAGGTTTTGTGTTTCTATAAAGACTGGCTGTAGTACAATTTCACATCAACAACCAAAACAAGCCTGAAATCTACGTATAATGAAGGCATGAAAAGAAGTATTATATTTAGACCATTAAAGATATTTATCTGACTATTTTTAGACATCTGCCTATACAATATATAAGACTGTAACTTCAAGCTGTATGTGTTGAGCACTAACTAGATATAGGAAAGCCAGAACATTAAATTTACAGTGTCTGGCATTTTTCAGATGTGTTCAGGGCCAGGATCTTCCCTTGCAATCATCCAGCTAAATCCAATCATCCAAATTGTTAAATTATCCAGAAGCAAATTAATAAGTCTATATAAATGCATTTGTTTTACAGCTAACAAATTATAATGAGTGAATCCATAATCCCTTTCACTGACTTTTTCAAATTAAAAATTAATGAGTTTCTTACTGTCTTCTCTTTCATAATGGAACTTTCTCTCACAATGCTCAAAAATCCAACAGCAAAACTAACTGAAACTTTTGCACTAATTTCAAATGCTGTATGATAAAAAAATACTATTTTTCATTACTCTTGCCCTGTCTCTGGCATTCTTACTAAATAATTCCTTTCTTTCTTCCAGTGTTGTCTTCTGTACTACACTGTCTACACTATCTTGACTATTTGCTATGCTGCATTTATATATTGTCATATAGACAAAATTCATGAGAAAATTCAGTGTGCTACTTTACTAAAACAGATTAATCTAGTCCCTCAGGAACAAAATCTTCCCATTATGAATGGGAGATCCATGTCCCTTTTATGAAAGGGGTTTGAAATTGTTAAAAAGTCAAATTATAAAACACTAGGTTTGTTATTATTAAGCCCTTGTTTTGCAGGTATTATTTGTGTGTGATCTCTGTATGTTAGTTGAGACTAAGGGTAGGATTTATCCCACTTTTCCTATGTGTGGACTGTCTCATATAAAAAGATCATTTAGTCTTTCTACTCTTGTGTGGGTAGATGAGTTGCACTCAGGATGTACAGGATTAAATGTCTGTCTTTTGAGAGGGTGATTCACCTCTCTCCATTAATATTGCAGTTAACTTTTAAGAGGTTTAATTAAAGAGAGGCAATCCCATGCTAAATGGTTAGAAAATGTTTGAAGATACAGTATTTTACTTACAACCACTTACCTAACATGTCCATTTTCAAAGGATTAAAACATTTAGAGATACAAGAATGTACTCGACAATTTTCAAAATATAGGCTACCTAGTTTCTACCAGTTTGCTAATACAAGATCTCATTAGATCCTCACTAGATTTCTGTCTGTACTGCAGTCTCAGTTTTCTAGTCTTACAAGTCTTTACAATCCAGCCTCTTTTTTTCTATAGAAGTTTTAAGGAGAATGTCCTGATATCTGACATAAACAGACTCTTCCTTCTCATATTGTAACCTGCAGTCTACTTGCAGTTTGCTAAATGAGCAAAACAGTACGCAGGAGAGACTTTGAGGCACAAAGATGAATCAAACAGGATACTAAAAATGATATTGTCCCTTTTTAATAAGGAAATATGTTTTTTGTAAATTATTTTAATTGGTAAGACAGAATTCTAACATATTTTCAGTGTAATTTATACTTTGGAACCAAGAATAGCATTCCTAAGAAATGTGTCTACTGATTTTCCAAAAATACTATGTGCTCATCCTCTGAGAGACATTCCATTACGTGATTTCAGGACAGCCACTGAAGATGACCACAAGCACCCTATATTCTCCATCCATTCTAAGTTAAAAAATCCTATTTGGGTGCTTCATTATCATCAGGTATGCTCATTTAGAGATAGAAGGTAACACTGAAAATGCTGCCTTGCAGTAAAAATTTAATTTACAGCAAAGCTGACGGTATTAGATCATGTTCACTTGGCACCTTGTATGGTATTCACAAATCAAAAAGCCAAGCAAATAGAAGAACACAACCACCCTCATAAATAGACATGTGTGTGGGAAACCAGGATACCCTCTGTAAGTATTAAATGTGCCCGCCACCAGTGTAGTCAAGAACAGACTTCGTTTCCACATGCATTAAAGAGCTATAAAGACGTATCTCCAGCTCTTGGCTAAATTGCTAGATACATCTATTAAAACCAACTGCTGCAGATAACTCATACAGAAAAGCAAAAATACTTTTTGTCTTGTTGAGTGGTGCAGCAGTTTTCACTTCAGAATACAGAATAACATCTTTACTGGTAAGTGCCTGTCAGATCAGTATTGTCCCCATTACAGTTTGATATTCATCATGTTCCATGTGACAAGTTTCCATAACATGCTCTCCAAACAGGAGGTGAATACTGAGAGTGGGATTTAACTCAGATGAACTTAAGCCACCCAAAACTTCTCAAACTGGCTGTGCTGTTTTTCTGTTATTTAAAGACCTCAGAGGAATATAGGCATCTCCTGCTGTCAGATTATGCTAATACAATTTACCTTGATTGCCTGCTTTTCATTCAATCTTTCATCAGGATGAACCATAGACAGAAATCTGCACGGACAAGCAACTCTGCAATGCAGAATCTTTGAGATCTTTTCCTCAAGAAGTTCTATTAATTTACATCTACTTCCTTCCACCCTCACGTTCATAACTGTTGGTATAGTGTATCCTCATAGAGTATAATACTCTAGCAAAGCTACCACAGAATTAATTTCTCCCTTAGCCATGAACTATAGAAGGTATCTATAAACAAGCCCTTCCTCAAGCAAAGATGTGTTCTGTATTTGTAAGCACAACTTCTAAAGTGAGGAATATCAGGGGAAACGCACAGCAATATCTGATAAAAATCACTGAAATACATAATAGTAATGATTTTATATACCTCTTCTCCTACAGTGATAAACCAGGAATATGACATCATTTTAGTAGAGAGAAACAAATTTACTGGATAGGAAGCAGAGATGTTTTTATTCTGACATCTTAAAGTTATGGAAGACCTTGTGGAAAGAAGTGGTTTGATTCCATCAGAAATGATTCCATCATTGCACTCCTTGCTGCAGGTCAAAAGTGTATTTTAAAGGGGAGCATTGTCTGTGACTTATATTCTAATGATTTGATAATTATTTTCTCTGCAGTCAGCATAAGCTCACATTCTGCTGGATCTGGAATGGGTAATGACTTTCACAGCAAGAAATTTCTTCATTGGAGTGGGATTTCAGTGGCATGAAGTTTATGTCAGATTCTGAGTCTAAACCAAATCCTTCTGACAGCCTTTTTAACTAAAATTATATTTATTCAAAAAAAGTAGCAGTTCACAATCATATTTTCTTTAAACTGTCACTGGGAATTTTGGTAACGTAAAATCATCTTGTCTTTAAAACCTCTTTCCATATATGGTGATGCCATCTTGGCCTTTTTTTGCAATACTTTATGTATTACTCATCTATTCCTTAAATATCGTAATGCCATGAGCTAGATATTCTTAACAGATACAATATTATTGATGTCATTAAAGAACACTGAAGCAGAGTGTAACACACTTCAGGTTTTTCCTGGTCAATTTTGACTCTCCATAGATCTTCATTCAAAAAAAAAAAAAAAAAAAAGCTAACCTTTCAAAACAACAGAAACCACTGACTTACAGTAGCTACTGCACTTGGTTTTGAAGGGAAAATATAGTACCTTTTCTTCTAGTTTTGCACTTGAAATAATTGCAGGCTTTATTCCATATCACCATAATAAAATAAAAAGTATGAGAGTGGGCATCAGAGTGCAGACTTATCCTTTGGTAGACCATTTAAGAATCATGCAAAACTATAGATGCAAGAGAAATAACCATGAGATGGAATAAAAAGGGCCATATGCCAATAGCAAACAGGTAGGGTACGTAGACTATTTTGTGGCTTTTTCTTGCTGCCATACTAGTACTGCCAATACCAATAACAGTAACTATTTACATTTGTATAATCACTGTTATTCTAAAGCACATGACAAAGCATAGGGCAAAACATGCATTTGGTTATCTGACTTAGTAAAGACACAGATGTTTCCATTCATGAGTTGCACTAGTGGCATGAAGAGTAATTTTATCTTTACTCTTTGCAAGGGTGAAAAGTGGTAATATGATGCCCTATTTTGAATGGGATGCAAAAGTAGTGTGGAAATGCAGAATAGGAAATATTTTTCCTATATAGTTTCTCAGGACTTAAAAAAAATTTCAAAAACCTTAGACAGAAGTTGTACCTCAAAAAAACTTGTTGCATCTCGGGAGATGTTATAGCAGAAAGTTAGCATTTGTTGCTTGTAACAGCTCCTTTCTCAATGACTTGCATCACTAGACAAGCAGTGCAACCTCCAAAGCCTGAATGGTACAAGCATACCAAGAGCTCCTACAGGTAAAAGCAATATGATAACATAAGCATTATTAGAGAAAACAGACTGCTAAAAATGTAGTGAAGACAACACTCAGAGGCATCCTGAGAGGCATTAAAGACTTACCTTGGGTTACTCAATAACCTTCGTTTGTAAATGACTCTGAATCAACACATTTTCTGCACATCCCAAGCATCATACAATTCACATCATTTCATTGATTGGTGGAAAATCTGTTGCAAAGTAAAATGTCATTCGTCTCAACCACAGTTGGCAAAAATTCTTTATCTATCCTTTCATGTTGGATTTTGCAACAATATGTGGTAAATGTGACCTATGGCTTTTTGGGTAGATGGAAGCAAATGCTCTTTTCTTTCAGATTGCATAACTTTTTATATTTCTGCCCTGCATTTAACTTGCTGTCAGATAAGAAGAGACAAGTTGACCAAAAAGTAATGCTTCTTCTTATAAGGAATTTTCCAATTTTGACTTCTTTTTATATTTTCACACGATGGTGATCCCCAGGCCAAATGCATTTTTCTGTAAAAACAGAATGTGTGCAGCTGAACAATTCCAGATCAAAATGTTGTCTTCTTTAATGTGTGAAAAACTCCAAGCCTGGAAGACTAGTGTTTAGAGATGCTGATTCAGAGCAGATATTTTCTGTTCTAAAAGTTTCTGCAAATGGAAAACCTGGGTCCTCTATCTTATGACAACACTCTAAGCATCATTGTATAAACACAGAGTAGAGCTTTATGCACTCTATCATCATAAAAATACTGAAAACCCAATTTTTTTGGTGTGGATGTTCTGGAACTTTCTAAAATTAACATAAAAATCTCAACCTGAAGACATGATTTTTATATTATGACAGCAGTTTCATGTTATCATAACTTGAAATCAACAGATATGTGAAAATCAGACATATCATGTTTTAGATGAGAAAATTTAGCAAAATATTATAGCTATAATAGTAAACAAGGTAAGAATTAAGAAAAGCAAAAACTTATATAATCAGAAAACACAACAGTAAGACTCAAGAAAAGACCACAAAGTTCATTTGCTCCCTTTCATTTTTTTTCTTTTTCATAAGCCTACCAATGTTATACAGTGTTCTGACTTGCATTTAAGTTAGCCTCTAACTGGCTTGTGAGAACAGGATTTTATTGACTTGATTTCTGTTATTTAACAGTTGTCATGTATTTGTTATTGATCTGCACCTGAAGCAAAGCAACATTTTTTCTTTCTCTCAGAAAGTAGATATTCATGGTCTGGAACTATCTCACCTAAGTAGAGCATTAAATGATGTACCTAAATTGGAAACATTATTATTTAAATATCCTGTATAAATGACTCTTCTTGAAGACAGAAAAAAAACAAACAACCAAACCCCACACAAAACCAACCAACCGAACCAAACAAAAAAAAAGCAGAACAGAATTGTGTCTTAGGCATCCTTGCACAGAGCACAGAAAGGACCCAGGAAGAAGTGCTGTCTATTCTCAATATGAGAATACCCCAGGCTTCAAAACCAGGAAGTCTTTACTATTCTTTTATTTACTACATAGAGATAACCACAGAGAGGTAACATACAGCCATAACAAGGTGTTAGAAAGACTTTTTGTGACTTCAGTTTCTCTGCCATGATATTGGAGAAGCCACTTATATTACTGTAGAAAACTTGTCCTTAGCATCAGTCCCACTGCAAACTCTAAGCACAATGAACAGGGTTGAAGAAAGAGCATTTATCACAGAGGTGAATAAACCATAATATGGAATAAAACATTAGGATGTCAAAGGTTTTATTTGTTTCTTTTCCTGCATGTCTGTGATCTACAGCTAAGGTCCACCATCTGCTCGCACACAGCTGTCTTCATGTGCATTTGGACTAGCATTCAAAATTATCTTAGAAAGCTTACAAATGCAAGCCCAAAATAAGATTTTTGGGCTATGCTGCAGGAGTGATCTGGAAGACAGGCAGCAAAGCTGAAACAGGGCTGGAGTTCAAATAAATTGTACAAAAATACAATTTCCAGTTATTCCACGTTTGAATGAATGCTGGTACCAGAAAGCTTTAATTTTATTTTTTTTTTTAAAGCAAAGGGATATTAAAATCTTTGACTTCCTTACTTAATGGCAGAGTTGTAAAGCTGGATTTATAAAGCATTTGAGATAGATATGTCTGGATGTACATCATTAATTGTTCAGTAATTAGAAACTCTCAACAGGCTTTATATTGGTTGCATAGAAATAGATACCACCTTCATCTGAGCTATGAAACTTTTAAGGAGTCCCAGTGCCAGCTCCAGAAAGTGTTAATCATGGGTAGACCTTAGGAAACAATCTCCATTAATTTTTGCAAAGACCCGTGAAATGAGAGTTGAGGAATACATTAACAGAAGGCGTACATCTTGTCCTATTTCACTGCCTACATTGGCACTTCAAGCACTAAGGAACTACCAATTATTTTAATTATCTTCTCAATACTAACAATAGTGCTTGACTTAGGTTTTTGAAGATCTTTTTCTGTAAGACAGATACTTTGTAAATGGAGATACTAATCCAGGACAGATTCTGATGCTTTTACTCACACCAAGTAGTAAATTGCTCTGGAAATCATTCTGCTAACACACACAGAGAAAGGTTGTTAGAAGCAGAAGGAGACATTTCAGGCCCCTTCTCTGAATTACCAAGATAGAAAGTAGAACTTCTTTGGATGTCAGTAGAAGCATAAAAAACTTACTATTTAAAAGTTATCTTTCAATGAAGGACATAATTCAAGAACTTCACCGATTTGAAAAAGACTTTTGAGCACAATACTTCTGCCAGGAACAAGAGGTTTGTAAGAGCTGCTCAGGTGTGAGGAAATAATATAATAAGTGGCCTTCAATTTTTGTTACTGTTGACACAGTAGCACTTAACTAGAATATTTGAGTACTTAAGAAATCAAATGCTGTTTTCCTGATAAATTCCTTTGTTTATTTGGTGCATACATTAGAAAATTAACCTTCTCAATATAAAAAAGCTGTGGAGAGCACTGCCTCATGTGTGAATGTTCTGGATCTTGACAAGGGCTGAATTCTTTATCCTGATGGTTTTTTTTTGTGGAACTTCCAGATGAAGCTCTTGCCATTGTCATCATTAATAGACTCCATCTTTTTCTGTACACAGAGATGACCTGAAAAAATGTCATGACCTACAAAATTTAAATCTACAGGCTTTGGTCTTTATATCTTGGTGAACTAAATAAAGATGTCAAAATGTTAAAGGCCATGTACAGCAAAATTATCTTTAAACAATGTCAATTTTTCTTTTTTTGGGAAGGGAAACCATCCAGAGGGACCTTGACAGGCTGGACAGGTGGGGTCATGGCAATGTACTGAAGTTCAAAAAGGCTAAGTGCAAGGTCCTGGACTAGGGGTGGGGAAATCCCAAACACAAATACAGGCTGGGTGATGAGTGTATTGAGACCAGCTCTGCAGATAAGGACTAGAAGGACTTGGGAGTGCTGGTTGATGAAGTGCTTAACATAAGCCAGCAATGTGCACTGGCAGACCAAAAAGCCAAGTTTATCTGGTGCTGCATCAAAAGATGTACGGCCAGCAGGTCAAGGGAGGTGATTCTGCTCTTCTACCCTGCTCTTGTTGAGACAACTCCTGAAGTACTGCATCTAGTACTGCACCCCAACACAAGAAGGATGTGAATCTGTTTCTTAACATAACAGTTTCTTAATCATAAAACATGATGACATCAAACCTGAACCTTCTAGCTGAAAAATGAGAGTTCAGTACAAGGTCCCTTGCCTTTGATTTATCTGGGGAAAGACCATCTGGAACTGAGTAATATTTTACAAGACAAAATGAATAAGAAACTGGATTTGAAATCATTTTGACTACTGTAATCTGTAGATCTTTAGAAAGAACCAGAAAATCACTACTGTACAGCACATTATAGCTCTTAGAATGACTTTGTGGATAATTTAAAGTGCTAAATCATGGGCTGGTTGACACATCATTAAAAAAAATTACAGTATGAATTGTCACAGAAAAAGATGATAGTGGCCTCTTGCTTTTGAAACATGTGGATTTGGGGCAGAGAGGGGTGGGTTTGGCTCCAGTAATCAGTAGGCAGAGAAGAATTTTCTTTATACAGCAGGATCTCTTCGAGGAAAACAATTAAAACTCTGCATATGTATACTTACATGGGTGATTCGTGTACAGATTTGTGTAGATACACTTTATTTTCTTATTTTGATTTTTCATGGTGTAGGGTGCATGGTAGTTGTAGGCTACATTACACCTTGCAGCAGCACAAATTTTATTGAAGTGAGGTCTACAGCATAAAGACTGAAACACCATCCCTTTCACTGTGGTGCCCTCATTCCTGTGCTAGGAATGACCTTTAACCAGTCTCACCAATAAGATATTTGTGAATTACAGAGAGAGGGGAAGTCACCTTGCCTCCACCATCCATCCTCCCTTCACCATTCTCACAGAGGTTGCCCCAGGGACTCAGGCACGGGGAGAGAGAGGGAAAAGGAGAGTGGGACAGGTGCACAAACATTGCCATTCACAGTGTGTGTACCTCCAACACTGATGGAGTAGCAGCATTAAATAACCAGCCAGGCAGGCTGGTCATTAAGTCTTGTGGCTTTTTTTTTGTATTAAATTGGTTGGAAGCAGAAGTGTTGAGGTACTGAGACCGACTCCTGTAAGTGCAGAGGTACTGAGACCGACTCCTGTTCCAACCTCTGCTGTCAGAGTGGTTCCAAAGAATGTTTATCAATATGGTGACATAATATATAAAAATATAGATATATATTTATAAACTCGTGGCAGAATCATGAGTTTTGGTTATGAGGGCTGTAAGACTAGATATTTATTATATGCCCTACATGACTGGCCCTCTTCATACGTATTATAATGGTAAAGGTTTAGGAGTGTTGCCAAAGGCTTTAGCAGAATCACTGACTTGTGTTTCTGGAAGACAGTGTGTATGTGGTTGTAAGTATAGAAAATGCAAGATAAACTCAGATACTTTCATCTTTTTAAAATAATATTAGTGTGATTGAGAGAACTTCTAACTTATTCAAAGTCTTAAAAGTTCTCTAAATGGATGTCATGGGTGCATTCATTGCTGCCTCTGATCTAGACCCTTTAGATCAGATGTTTGGTATCATTTTCTATTTTAGTGTTACTCTTCCCAGTAGGGGGGGTTTTAGGGTTGTTATGGTTTTATTTTTTTCCTCTTTCTGTCTAGTGCCAATTAAGGGAGTCATTAATCAGACAATGATATCTACTTTGTAAAATTTTACTTGCCATGTTAATCTTAACTCACTTTTTCTTTGATGTACCTACTGTACTGATGTCCTTGGGACCACTACACCCAGGAACAAGGCCTAATAGAGTCAAACACAAAAGACAGTATAAATCAGCACTATTTCAATTACATTGATGGAACTATATGATAGCTTCAAACTGCAGTAACAGTACTTTGGGTAATGCAGCAATTTAAAACTAAACCACAGGAAAGATTAAGAAAAAAAAATAAATGTTTATCTCTCTCTTGTGTCTACTAAAACAGGTTTCAAATTAAGTCAATAATTTTATGGAATAAATATTTATCCACCAGAAGATAAAAATAGAGCGGAAACACATATTATATAATGTAGACTTATTGTCATGGTTTAATCCCAGCTGGCAACTAAGTACAACACAGACACACATTTACTGCCTATTCAGTAGCATGAGGGAGAAAATTGGAAGGGTAAAAGTAAAAAATTGTGGGTTGAGATAAGAACAGTTTAATAATTTAAATAAACTAGAATAATTATATTAAAAAGTGTGATGAAAAGGAAAGTAACAAAAAGAGAGAGAGATTAAAACCAAAAATAACTAGTAATGCAGATGAAAAATAATTGCTCACCATCCTCCTGGACAGCTTTTGCTCTCATTTATATGAAGAGCATGATGTCATATGATGTGGAATATTCCCTCTGGGCCAGTTTGAGTCAGCTCTCCTGGCTATGTCCTCTCCCAGTTTCTTGTGTACACCCAGCCTCCTTGCTGGTAGGGCAGAAGCCCTTGACTTAGTGCAAGCTGTGCTCAGCAGCAACTAACATATCTGCATTATCAACATTATTCTCACACTAAATCCAAAACACAATACTATAACAGCTACAAGGAAGAAAATCAACTCTATCCCAGCTGAAACCAGGACATTCACAAATAGGTGTCACATAATACCTTTGATAGACTCTGTCAATTAGATGTTTATAATTCATGGGCTGATTATGACTTTAAATACCAGTAAGTCATGCAGGTCCCAGGTTTGTGTGTATATTGTAGATATCAGGGACATCCACACAGAGCTGGAGTATGTGACATAGGATTTACTGATTCCTGCTGAAGCTGCAGCAGGAAGATTGTGGGATACCCTCGGGCATCACAAATAGAATTATATGCTTATAATTAGGCAAATGAATTCTGCCCTGTGGATGCTTGTTTAGGAAAATATGAAAGAAAAAGGAAGAGTTTTGGGGCACTCGTTTACTCACTATCCCTTCTAGACTATTGGTATGAGCCTCTAGACCTTTCCAGTCATTAAGGGATGACCAAAATGCAAAACTTCTATTTCAGAAGTCTCTTATTCTGCTGCCTGTTCTCCAACAGTCATTCCTTACTGGTGCATTTCCCACCATCCCGATATTCTATCTGCCACTCCTATGCAGACGGGCTATAGAGCATTTGAAATGCCTCTAGACATTTATTCTGTGACCTCACTACTACCCTTTTTCTGGACAGAAATCCTGCAAGTCTCAGACAAGACACAAAATTCTGAAGCCTTGCTTAACACTGCTCAGGAATAGATTTGTTGTATTATAAAAGCTGTTGAGATTGCAGAAAGAAACACCAAACTTTGAGATTGTTTTCTAAGATTGTTTCTAAGGAGAGAAGCACATTTTCTAGTATAAATTGCAAATAGGGACTTGAACAACACTGTCTGGTATCCGAGGATGGTGTCCTCAGCACTAGTTATCTTAAGACAAAAAAAAAAAGCTCTCTTTGTTTCTGTCCTGACCACTGGAAGCTAACAAATCTTTCCTGTTGAAACTGGGACAGGAAAAGACTTTGCAAAGAATACCTGATTCTGATGAATCACTTACATGTTTTTTCTGGAAGTTTACTTAGCACCTCATCCTTGTATATCAAAAGAGATAATTACCTTGGTAGTTTTCCTTGTTTCCTGTACTGCTATTTTCTGTTCCCACTAAGAGCAATAATAGGGATAACCAGTGACCAGACTGTCTCCTGGGGTAAAAAAATGGATTCTGAAATCTTAAAAATTCAGACTGTTACTAGGAAGTCTTGCTTGAAAAGTGTGTTTGCATCTTTCAGATTAGCGTGGTCATTGGCTAGTGAACATTTTATCTGTTTGTTATTCTTGTGTTCTTTCAAAGTGAAATAAATTAATTGACAGAGAAAAGCGTTATATTTCAGTTCTATATTAGCTGTTTACCAACCAAACAACATACAGTGGTCACAAAATTACCTTAACTTTATTCTTACAAGGTTAAATATTCCCTATTACCACACAACACCATTTTCTAACAGCATTCTTAAACTATCAAATAGCTATTATTGGTATGGAAATCACTGCATAGGTACAAACATACATTAAATTAGAACACTTCAAATAACAGACAAAAGTGGGAAATTTATTACAGTTTATATAAATATCTAGAGCCAAGGCACAAGAATAGAAAGAGATTCCTCAGGAAACATAAGTAAAGTTAAAACCGCGTTTCTGTTTAGAAATCTCTTTTAGCTGAATATCTATGACTATTTGCCCTGAGATAACTAATTTACAGTCACATTTGCATATTCTACATAAGCATAGTTTGTTTCTCCTTTGCTATGCAAGGAGCATGTCAGGACAATATTGGCAAAATGTCGGGAATGGTGATATCATATTTAATTACATTAGTAGATCTTAGATGTAATATCAAAGGAAGTGCACAAGTAAAATCATTTGCTCTACAGTAGCAGCCTGATTTTACAGCAGAAGTAGCACAGACCAGACACAAAGTGATCTCAAAGGCACAAACTGATTCAAATACACAAATTTCTGAGAAATAATGGTTTACAGCTCTGATAAGCGTGGATGTTTTCATGGTAGCAGCCAGTAAGTTAAACAGTCTGAGACAGTAATGAAATTTAAAATTGATGATCTCCTTTGAACATTGCAGCTCAAAGCATGAAAGCTGTGTATCCCTGTATGCCCACTGTTTCAATATGACATCCAGCTGGGCTAAGCTCTCTGAGTGAGCTGTCCTTATAATCCACTCAGATCAGTACAGTCATAAACCAAATGAGGATTATCAACATTTACTGCAAAATTATGCATCTTCAGGATTATTATTCTTTTTTTTCAAATACACATTCTGTTGGTTAAGTAGTAACTGTAGGTCCCCCAGTATTTGAAACATAAGTAATTACTGCATTGTGTTGTTGTGATGACAACACTTCGATCTAGATTCTGTCCTTTGTGGGAGAAAAGACATGCATTGAGAGGGTATGTAGAGAGAAGGAAGAGATGTTACTACAGTGTCCATAGCATGAACAAAAGTCTCACACATCTCAGTAAAATCTCAAAGGCCATTTCCAGCAGCTTTTGCTCACACCATCAAATCATAAGTAGGCCTTAGACTCTTCATGAGTGAAAACCCAGTTCAGATCCCAGCTGCAATTATGCAAGAACAGGTGGCAATGCCAGATGCAAGCTCTTTAACTCTCTTGGCACTACAGCAGTAACCCCCTCCTTAGGGGAGGAATTAGGAGTATCAGTATTTCCCAGACCAGCAAGCAGCCTTGTTCTTCTGTGTTGTACGCTGTTAAGCAAGATGGCTGCCTCAAATCTGCAGAGACAGTGCAGACCTCTGATCAGGGGTAATCTCTCACATCTGATGGCACTGATAAATGAATTCTAGCCTGATTAACAGTTCCTAACACATGAATCTCTAAACTGTAATTCCTAAAATTACTTTAATAGGGAGGGAATTTGCATTTGGTTAATGAAAAAATATGCTTTCTGGGGTACCCGCAGACTTTAAAAAAGAGGTGGTTGATTCCAGCCATTATTGCAAAGAGGTAGCTGTTCTCAGCTGCCTTTGCAACTGCTTTGTGTACTAGAAGGAATTTAAACAGGGCAATAGGCATCTTTATCTTCAGCACTATTTTGCTAGGAGAGGCTCCAGATAAACTGTTGTCCTTGTTATATTTAATGAAGCTTTGTGCTACTTTATGCTACTTCGGAAGGGACCTCCAAATATCATCGAGTCCAACCCCCCTGCCATTGCAGGACAAAACTAGAGCAAATCACATGGAAATGCATCCAGGCAGGTCTTACTTACAGTAAAGAAGTTCCTCCTCATGTTGAGGTGGAACTTCCTGTACTCTAGCTTGGGTCTATTGCCCCTTGTCCTATCACAATGCACAAGTGAAAAGAGGTTGTCCCTGCCTTCTTGACACCCAGCCCTTATGTATTTATAGATGTTAATTAGATTCCAAATGTCGATAAATACATAAGGCCTGGGCGTTCCTTGGTTATATCAAGAAAAGAATACAATTTACAGACATTCACATTACAGGCATTACATTTCCATTATCCTCAGACCATTTCTATTTCTGGAAATGCCCATTCACAAGCGACTCTCTTTAGCCAGGATGCTCTGTCTGTGATAACTGGGTATCGATTGTTGGCAAGACATACAGCACAACCCCCATCTGCTTTTCTCAAAAGGAATGAGGAAGTAATGAGGTGTGTCATCATAAAAATGAATTGTAATTCAGTGTTAGACAGCTTACTGTCAAGCTTTGATCCTCCTCTTGCCCACTGATTTGCCGTCCTGTTCTTTGCGTCCAATTTGGTGATAGAACAATGGAGCAACAGCAAGCACTGGATTGCACTCAATTTCAAGAGATTTTTTGTGAACTGCTCATATCAGGAGAGAATATTAATCCAAGAAACATGAAACTGCACACTTCTGATTTCATACCACTTGATTGTAATTAAATAAACTCTAGTACTCATTGCCATGAGAGGATAAGAACTGTATGTTTAATAAATAGGTACCCTGTGATAAAGACAACTTTTTATGCCGAATAAGCAACAGCATCAATTCTTACTGGCTTTTTTTATGTTTCATCTAATTAGAAATATTTATATAGCTTTTGACAGAGACAACTGAATCTGTAGTCATGGTCCACAGGTCTCTCATTTAGCATACGTACAGCAGCCACACCTAACTTTATTCAACCTGAAGGCATATTAAGCCTTCAGTTGCACTATGATTTATAAATTATCTCATGTATTCTCCACTATGTCTATGATCATGCTTTCCACAGTTGTTACACAGAAAGTAATTGTGAGATTGAGAGTCTGATCTGGAGGAAAAACAAATTAATTGGTCATACAAGCAGTTGGTGCCTATTTAAGGTCACCAGAACAATCAGAAGCTTTCGCTGGGTAATCCAGCAGTGCAAGGGTGGAAATGCTAGGTCTACACCTATGACTGGGCTTCGTGCGCCTGTGTCTATTTCATTTTAGAGCAGTGTTTAGGACAGCCTATTCTGTGTGATGGGTATAAAATCCAGGATGCGAAGATCTGGGCTAAAGACGTGTTTCCCCTGATAAACTTGCCTGGTTTGGTGGGGACTAGTGGACTAGTGCATCACAAATAGCAAGCTGGCAACAGAATCAAGCTGGAGGCAACCTGCCCAAAACAGTCCTGGATGACAGCACTAGTCAAAGAAAAAAAAAAACAACTGTGAAGTTAATGACTAGCTATGTTAGACTGTACAGAAAAGGAGTGTAGAGGACAGTGCTGTAAAGAGAAGCAGAATGAACATGAGGAAGAGAATGTTCTTCAGAAAGGGCCTGAGAAAATAGCCATCTTAATTCATGTGTACTGTTTGTTGGACAAAAGACTTAAGAACTCCACACAGTAGAGGTCTGCATTCCTGACAGGGCTGCAGTCACAGAATCATAGAACAGTTTGAGCTGGAAGAGACATTAAAGATGATCTAGTTCCAATTCCCCTGCACATGGTGGGGTTGGAACATATATGATATATATAAGATTCATCTGTTATAGTCACTATGATAGATTAAGAACAGTATAGCTGAACTAAAACCCTCCCTGAGCATTAATGAATGCAGTGAAGATGAATTTTAGAACCCATATGTTTCACAGATCTACACTAGAGCTCTGAGTGCTGATTTCACCACTAAGGGTGATCCAACATCTTAAAGGTGATCCAACAATCCTATTCAAAAGGAAATTGGGAAAGTTCCAGAAAATCTGGTTTTTTTTGGTTTGTTTACTGTGTTTCCCTCACCATTATTTGGAAAATCTCAGTTGCTGATATTCTGTGTAATTACAAAGTAATCTCTGCAGTTGTTGTTTTATGTCAATCTGGCAAATGAATGAGAAACAAGAGTGGCCATTGGCCACAAAAGTAGTTCCTGTTGGGTGCCTATTGAGACTGAGTTAAATTCCATGCAGAATTGTGCATTGTAAACTCTCCTAAACCTCTACATGTATGGGAAAGTTATTTTTACTTCTCCTAATTTAACATCTCTTTTTGCAGTACAGCAGTCCCTTCCACACATGCAGAGTTTCATTTAAGTCTATTGGACCATATCAGTATAAAGGTCTGTGATAATACATTGCAGTGCAAAATTGAGACATGATTATATACCATATTAGTTTATGCAATATAGAAGAATAGAGAAGATATGAAGAATGTCTCTGTTGGAAATGAGAGATCAAAAACGCACCACTGAGCTTAATTTTTTTTTCCTAAAATTGGATAGCAGACATTTGGCACATTAAACAACCTTATAACAAAGCTTCTATAAAACATTTTAGACCTCTGAAGCTAAAAGCTGTGTTCTTTTTAATGCTGTTAGGAAGAAGCACAATTCAAAGGCTAACAAGTTGTAATTGCTTTTTGTAAAGAAGGTTGCCTAAAGTGAAGGTTATTTTGGTCCATTTATAGAGTGTACTGCATTTTCTAGCTAAATTATAGAAAATTATATGCCCTGATTTTCTAGTTGCCTTTAACTAGCTTTATATGGCTCTCATACTTCATCTTTGATATCTCATTGCATTGTACTAATTGTATTAAGTTTATTAAAATATTGTTCCCAAACACCCCAGATTTCTGATAATTAGCTTTTGGCAGAGACTAAAGATAAGCATGCTATTTTCTTTGGTGCAGAGCTCTTCAGAGGACTAAACCTTCTGTGTTTTGGTTGTTGTGTTTTTTCTTGCCTCTACTACTTACAATACTGTATAAAGATTATCTTCTTTGAGATTAGTCTTGAGGGAACACAGATGAATTTATCATGACAAGTTCTGTAGAACAAAGAAGCAATGGAATAAGTGTTTCACTACTTTATAATAAAAAATTAATCTGGGAACTAGGTAATGTTCTCCCGATTCACTGAATTCAAATCACTGATCAGTTCTCGGGCGGTGTATAAAAAAAAAACCAAAACCAACAAAAAACAAAAGAAAACTGAAGATTGTTTCAAATATTTTCTCGCTCTTGAATAAAAACATATAAACTATAACATGATCTAAAAATGCTATATATTAAAAACCAACTATGATTAATCTGCACTTAATTGTAATATCAGTGCTTTATAAAGGAGTGTTGGGTCCTTTATCATTAGAAACTGTCTTCTTTGTGGGGAATAACATGAAATATCATTTGATTTGGCCTTCTTCCTCTGAATCCAAAGTTTTATTCTGTGGTCAGTACTTAGGGTTTGGACTCGATGATCTTGGAGGTCTCTTCCAACCCAATCTATTCTATGATTCTATGATTCTATATCATCCTCGGCTTGCCAGTCATAAAAATGTGAAAAATAAAATGTGAATGACATCAAAATAGTAACCTTCTCTGATATTATTTTAGAAATAGCATGCTGGCTATTATAAGGAAAAGTCAGGTAATAAAGCTCAGAGCCACAAGGTAGTGAAAGTTTGGTATCGTGTTTGCTGCCTGAATGGCCGACTGAAACACTGTGTAAGAGTACTGAGAGTTAGCTGAGATATTTGAGCCTAAAATGATACAACAAAAAAAGGATGAGACAAATTTGGGAAATGTAATCTCATTGGTGAATATTGAATGTAGTAGGTCCAAATGCAACCTCTGGTTCAAGTAGCTGTTAAATTGCCAGTAGCAGGAAATGAGCATAAAATAGCAATCGAAAGATTGATGTGTACTTATAGCCACCTCTGGCAAACATCAGAGGCAGCATACTGATCCCCACGTAATTTTGGTCTGACCCACTGTGTTAGTGCTTATATTTGTAGATATTGAATCTGCTTTCTTTCTTTTTAACCATAGCCTGAATTTTCTTAGACATTGGAACAGCTTTCTGCTTATTGGTATGCAAACAGGCACTTTGAATGTGGGGATTTTTGAGTCAAAGTAAAATATTTTCTGTATTTATTCCTTGCCAACAGCATAATGCTTTTCCAGCTCAAGCTGAACAATTTTATTGCTGTTCTAGTGTCTATGTGCTGGGAATAAACACAAAGCAAAGCACAAGGTGCATTGCTTGTGACAAGGAGACAAGAGAGCCTATATTCCTATATTTGATAGTATGTGGCACAGGTTAGTATCCCATACTGGGTATTGGATGAACATGCATATACATACATTCGGACACACATTGATGCCAAAAGACTTACAGTCCCTGATGGGAATTTATGGAGTTATGCTTAGGGTTTATTAGACTCACCTAAAAACTTAGCCAGTAACACTGGGAGATGCTGTGCAGTACCAAGATTCCTATCACATCTCTTGTCAAACCTTTCGGATTTGCCTATATTGTTTAATGTTTGTAAGGTTGCTTTGAGACTCAGGGAGAAGGTTGGAAGGAGGTTGAAGTATCTTCAGCTGTTGCATATCTTCCAGCTATGGCTGTCTCATCTGATAGTTTGTCTGGAAGCCTTTCCCAGTACTGTGGCAAGGTTAGGATGAGGACAGCAGTCAGACAGAGAAGTCCAAAGCTAAGGAGACAAAAGTGATTGTAGAGGATTAAGGGAATTCACTGAAGGACATGGCTGATTTACATTCAATCTTCAGCTGAGGCCCTTTCAATCAGCAGTCACAGCTTGGGAGCCAGGCTGACAGCTTATACACTGACAAAAAATTTAAGTGAATGCTTTGGCTTTTTATAAACTACCGTACAGCCAGTGGTCTTGTGCCTATTTTGGCCAACTTAAAACTAATTTTAATAATCTTTTCTTACCTTTAGACTGAAATATTTAAATCCATAATACACTGCATGAATCTAAGACTCAAAACCATTCAGAAATCTTCAGCCTCCTGCAGTACATTTGACATAGTTTCAGTACAACCACAGGAGCCTGAAGTCTCTAATCTGCTTGTTCCCCCATCTCCTACTAATGCATCATGGGCAAATGAAGAGCTTTAGTTGAAAGTGCATTGGCTTGTAAACCACTGTTGCCATCTTCTGTGCTCAAAAGGCTCCTGAGCTCTGTATTCTTACCTCAGGCTCTGCCTTTACTCCTCAGTCATATAAAAAGAATCACATATTTTTAATGCATCTGACTACATTGATCACAGAATCACAGCAACATGGAATGGTTGAGGTTGGAAAGGGATCTCTGGAGGTCATCTCCTCCAATACCCCTGCTCAAGCAGGGCCACTTAGATCCAGTAGCCCAGAACCATGTCTAGACAAGTGTTGAATATGTTCAAGGATAGATACTGCACAGCCTCCATGGGAAACCTGTTCCAGTGCTCAGACACTGGTACAGTAAAAGTATTTCCTTATGTTAAGGCAACACCTTCTGTGTTTCAGTTTGTGTTCATTGTTTCTGTTCATGGCACTGGAAGGAGACTGGCTCCATTTCCTTTGTGTGGTCCCTTCAGGCATTTATATACAGTGATAAGATCACCCCCTAAGCCTTCTTTTCTCCAGGCTAAATAATCACATCTCTCTCAGCTTTTCCATATAGTAGAGATGTGCCAGTTCCTTACTCACATCTGTGACCCTTTTTTGGATTTTCTTCAGTATGTCCATGTCTCTCTTGTACTCAGGAGCTCAGAACTGGACACAGTATTCTGGGTGTAGCCTCACAAGTTGCAAGTAGAGAGGAAAGATCACCTCCTTTGCTCTGCTGGCAGAATATTGGCTAAGGCAGCTGAAAATACTATTTATTATCTTTCTTTACCCCAAGGGTACATTTCCAGCTCATGTCCACCAGGAACCTCAGGTGCTTTTCTGCCAAGCAGCTTTCTAGCATATATTGATGTTCCTTTCCAGGCGCAGGACTTTGCACTCCTCTTGCTGAACCTATGTGCTTGACTGCATTTTCTTGAGGCAAGATACATCTTGCAGTGCATGAAACACCAAGTGAAATCCTGTAGCCAGTCATTCTCTGGTAATTTTTTCATGTAGATACATTCATGGATGTGTGCTTTCCCAAACTTTATGCAACAGCCCAAGCCTTATGAAACAGCCCAAGCCACTGGAAGTTGTTCATCCTTGCATTCTGGTCATAAATCACCTGAATGTGTCAACCTTGAAAGCTAATGTCAATGTGATGGAAGCTGTAGCAGGCAAGCATGAGAAGAGTAGTTGGAAGAGAAAATTTGTTTACATTTTGCCTATCTTTCTCTAACACCAAGAAGTTACTAAGAAGGGATCTGTAGCAACTTCTAAATTGGGTGGAGACGTTCTTGAACTCCACACAGAGATTATAGAATCATAGAATATATTGAGTTGTAAGGGACCTATAAGGTTCGTTGATGTCTCATATCCTGTTGTAGTGAATGGAGATCTAAGGACTACTCACTAAAGCCTGGAGAAGATTTAAGTCTCAGTCAACAGAAACTTGTTTAAATTATGCACATATTTATCTAGTGTGATATGAAATGTCCTATAGTACTCTGGCTTCTGTTTGCAGAAGTGTAATGGTGTCCATAGGTCCTTATTTGCCAGCCTACAAACATCTCTTCAATCTCAGAGACCTCTAGGTGCTTACATAGGCAACTGAACTGAACCTTAGTTCTGGTATACTGAGAAATCTAGAGAAGGATCTACGTTGTCTTGTAAGGGAAACCTAGATCTCATTTCCATTGTCTACACATAGGTATCTGGAGATGTTACTTGAGGTGCTCTAAGATATGTAAAACACCTACATGAGGCCGTCAGATATGGCACAGGACCTGCTGGAGACTTGAACCCTTCTGGAGTGCAGATAAATTTACTTTATCAAGGAATTGAGATAATAGTGGGAGGTTATATATATAAATATTATTTTTTAAATCTCATTCTGTAGAACATCAAACAATAATTTAACAAATAAATGCTTTTTTTTTTTCTTAAAATGTGCATTCACTGTGCAAGGAGAATTGAAGATAGGACTTCCAGCATATGTGCTCTTTCAAATAACTGATACAGAACAGCATGCATAAACTTGTTATCCTATGGATATATGTCATGTTTAATTTACAATGAACTTGTTGTATGGGAAGAAAAGTGCTATATGAAACCTGGGTGTGTGACTCAGCTGACTCTCATCTGAGGGTAGTATCAGAAAGCAATTCTTACTTGGAATTAATTCAAAATGGAGCTGCTGAATCCAGTCCAGAAGAAACTCAATTACAAGAAGTGACATTATACAATATAATAAAAGTAGTGCCATTTCCAAATCCATGAAGGCTTGTTGACACAGGGAATAAGTCCATATGGTGAGAAGGAGTGTGTGAACAAGCCTCCTTGTCTTCCATCCAGAGAAGTTTGTGCAGTGTTCTTGACTGCAAATATATCTCATACCTTTTATATCCATCTGTATAGTGCTATGCAGACAAGATGAATGGTGGTGAGCAAAAGAAGGCATTCTATGAAAGGAGGTCCTCAACCTAGCTCTGCCACATCTAGATGCAGCCCAACCTTCCAATATTGAGCAAAATGTAACGTATGTACTACCACAAGGATCACTCATGTAATTTGTCATAACCAATACAAAGCATTACATAGGAATCCCCTTTCCCACGATTGAAATTTAAAACAATTTATTCAGTGATGAAATACATTGTGAAATAAAGAAGTTCAGATCACCACCAGTTTGAAATCACCCATGATGAAAAGACCTCAAATTCATGGAAAACTAGACAGTAGACACTTCTGAAACCAATTACAAATTTTCTAATTATTTCAGTTGATTTTGAATAAACCTCAAGAAGAGGCAGATCACCTAAAATAAATTACTTTCCTCCAATTAGATAAATGCTGAACATACAAAGAGTGGAGTAGGAATAATTCATACTTTACTATGCTCTTGGTTCCAAAGAGATCTATTCAAACTGGAATGGGGAGAAGCATATTAAGTAAATAATGAAGATCTTGTATTATAGAAAGGCTAGGTGAAATAATTTTGTTGACAAGCGGGGAGAGTGTTGACCAAACAAAAAGCCACAATAACAAAACAACAACAACAAAAAGAAAATAAAAGAATCAAAACAAAC
>VWZY01006146.1:122497-157345 GCA_013399075.1 Chloroceryle aenea | reverse complement strand
GCACACAGGATGATCTGCTCCATAACTCTGCCAGGCACCGAGGTCAGGCTGACAGGCCTGTAGTTACCAGGGTCAGCCTTGCAGCCTTTTTTATGGATTGGGGTGATATTTGCCAACTTCCAGTCATATGGGACCTCCCCAGTGAGCCAGGACTGTTGGAAGATGATGGAGAGCGGCTTGTTTCTTTTCTTTTTCCAAGATCCCCAGCAAGAATCTTCTTTCCCTGCATTTTCCCTCAAAAGCATGAATGGCATCTCTCCATCCCAATGTATTCCTTATCATACTGACTACATGGTGAGTTCTCCTTGAGAAGGATGTCTTATATATACCTTGCAGTTTCTGCTCTCCATTATTAGCTCTTGTTGTTTCATTTGCAGTGGGAACTTAAGTAGCTTTATTTAAGAATGGGCTATTCTTGGAGTATGTTGGAATCAACATCGCTCTTTTCTCATCCTGATGCTCTTTATGTAAAAATCAACTTCTGACACCATCCTTCTGTAGTGCTTCTGGGAACATGTGCTGTCACCACTCATTTTTGAGTGTCTGGTCAGGCACTGTAGTCAGTGCCTGTACTAAACAGGTCGTTCCTTAAAACCACTGTTTACTTTACAGCGATAACACCTCACTTCCAGTGGGATCTTAAGTTGCTACATCATGTCACTGTACACAGAAGACTAAAGTAATCTGAGTACAAAGCACAGATTTTATGGATGTTATTTTGCTTGTCTTATAACAGGTGTGTACCTGCTACTATACTTCACAGGTCTAGTGAATATAACAGGCTTGCATCTGACGTGAAATCTTCAACAGTAAAATTAATGAGATTGCTGCTATGCTGCACAGACATGTAAACTTCAGATCATACTAGCTGTTTAAATTTCCTGGGTGGTCCAATTTGAGTAGTAGTTTTAACTTGATTCTTCCTCTCCAGGCATAACTGGTTATTAATAATGCATTTGCTTTTTTTTCAGTAGTCAACATTATTCTTTATTTTTCATCACTTACTGTGTTACTCCGTATGGCTAAAATGGAAAACAGAACAGAGATGGCATGATGGTTTTATGTTGATTACAGACTGCTTTTCACAGAAGGAATTCTACCAGATATGAGTAAATCAGTTTATTAAGCTGTGTGTGAAAGACCCCTGAATAGTAGCAATGTAGCATGGAGAAGCCCAGAGTCAAGACTGAATCAGTCTTAAGTTATAATTGCCCTTATCTCTATACAGAGAGCAAGAAATATTTTCTTTATTACTTCTATACTGGTCTTGTCCTATGCTTCCTGTGACCTCAAACTGATTGAAGTCCTTGAGGTCTCAGGGGACTGTGAGCAGAACTGAGCACTTGCAGTTCACCTTGCTGCCCTCCATGTTCTGCTTGACCACTGACTTGAGAGGCAGGAGGTGACCATGTCCATGGGGGGGCATATCATTCCACTTCCACAGATCTGAACACAGTCATGATATTCCATGCCCATAGATTTGCAAACTAACCATTCATGCGTCTCAATCCTCTTACAGATTTCCATAGGAAACATGTAATAGAAAACCTAAATGTTGCAGCATTGATCCCTTCAAAATCAGTCACTACTATGTCTTTTCCTGAGGCATGTAGTCAGAGATAATACTTGCCTTTTATTATAGCACTTGACCAGGAGAGAGGAAACTTGCATTCTGGACTCTGCACAGTCCAAGGAATATTGAACTTATGCTTCTCAAGAAAACATCCTAAACCCAAGCTACATTTGAAAAAAAATGTTAAGAGGATTTTATCATGCCTCCTTCATCCAATCTGGTGTGGATCCTAGGAAAGAGGCAACACTGGAATGGGGAGACAACATTAAACCTTCAGTGAAAAGGGTGCCTGAATGGCATACAAAAGGATGTTGGATGGATTTTCAGCTCTACTGACAGAACTGAAGTTGCAGTTTGTGTGAAATAGTCATTATACAAAAGATGAAAGTAGGGACCAGACATCTTCTTTCTTTATAGTCAGTAGCTGTTCATGAAGTTCCTTTTCTGGATCTTCTAGTCACATAGAATAAGACAAGAGCAAATCTAATTTTGGCAGAAATACAGAAATTAAAGATACTTATGAACATGTCTCATAGAGGTTGGAGTTCTACTGTTAAATTTTATAGGCAACTATTAATGATTTCATGCCTTAGAGACCACAGTCATGAACTGACACTTCACCGTACCCTGCAGCAAAACACAAAATAAGAGGACTGTCTGTCTTTTAAGGGATGGGAGAGAAAATTACATCTGTCACAAAGTTCACAGAATCTCAAATCTTTTGATAAAAGAAATAGAGTTTACTGCCTTACAGCTATTGCAATGGAAGTGAGGTCTACATACTTCAGTATAGATCCTTTCGCTTTTATTTTAGATTAAAAAGAAAAAGTAAATGTACTTCAAATTTCTTTTTTCATTTCACAAAAAAAATATTGCTTTATTCAGAAGATATATTATTCAGGTTCAGCTGTTGTTTTGCATTGTCCATCATTCTGTCCAGTTCTAGTAAATGTTACACAGGATATTATAAAATTCACATTTTATTATCTATAAAATACTAGGTTTAGTTTGCATACTCTGAACTAAGTTACAATAAAGTAGGCAGTTCTAATTAGTCTGCAATTTAATACAAATGACTGGTTCATAAATCAAATCCACAGTACTTTTGCAGCTGGTTATAATAAATCAGCAACTTATGCGGCACACCTCTATGTCAATAGAAAACTTTGTTTTTCAAGAATAAATCTTTGAGGGGGGAAAAAAAAAAGAAAGAAAAAAAAAGATGAAAAAGAACAGCTGCTTCATTAGAAATTTTCAAGTCCAAAGAGTTCTCAAATCTGATGAATGTCCAGAATCACTGAAAGCTTAATTTTAAGAGCTTGGGCTTCTTAATGTGCTACTAAATCTAGAAAATATCAAGGAACAGTGTAAACAAAGTGCATCATGCAAAACAAGATATGTTCTGCTAGGAAATGGCACCAGATCAAAGACATGGCACCAGATCAAAGACATGTCACCAGATCAAAGACATGGCATGATGATACCATAAAGTTTCATGGCACAATAGATGGTTCTTGCAAATGCAATAAATGATAGTAAAAGACATGATGGAACATGAAACCAAAAGAGTTGCTTGAAAGATGCTCGGTGACTGTGGTTAGGTATCCAAATCCTCTATTTATTGAACACCTACCCCTATGTTAATAAAATAATACTTCTGTAATGTTGTATCCCTCTCCCATAGAATTAGATGCAGTCATTTTCTTCTATTTTCACTGTAAATACTCTTTGTTTTCTTTTTTTAATTGTTTGGTTTGGTTTTTGTTAGGGTTGTTTTTTCTTTTTGTATGTGAGTGTGTTATTTTCTGTGCTTGTAGCCTTCAGTTATTGCTTCCTTCCTATTTTCATTTATGCTACATATGCTGTTAAAATCCAGGTTGGACAGTTTCTGAGTTATATTTTTCTCAGTCTGGCATTGTGGATGTGTCTTGCTCTATTATTAAATTCACTTTTGTGTGTGTGCTTTTACAGCCAAGACCTCCTTCCCTGCAGAAATACTTTGAAGATCAGCAAATGCTAAATTAAAATGAAAAGTGAATTTTCCGTTGTCTTTCTGTGAGCCACTGGCAGTGCTATGCTTTGAGATAAAGCAGAGACCTAAGAGCATAAAATGATGTTGGTTGTATTAGTTTGGTTGGCTGAGTAAAAATTGTATCTTACAAGGTTAATTTCATTCAGGGAATGTTCCAAGTTGTTGCTGACAAGCACAGTCCCATGAAACTGTCCCAAGACAGTTGACTGCAGTCTGCTGGAAAACACCAAGAAAGCCATGAACAGAAGAGAATCAAAATAAAACCTCCCCTGCATTCCAGATACCCTCTGTCTTTTCATGCAAGCTGTGATCAAAGTCTTATGACTTATTTTGCTGTCAGAAGTTTCTTAGTACTTAGCAATTTAACTTCTAATTATTTTTTTATTTTGTTTTTTTTCCAGAGATGCTATAGCAAAACTAAGTACAGCTTGCTAAGTAACATGGGGATATTTTACATGCTATATTCTGGATCAATAATTCCCAATTTTGATAAGCCAAATTTCATACCAGCTGGAATAGGTCCACTGAGTGTACATCAGGAGAATTTATTAGTCTGGGTTGTGCCCATGTATTGGTCTCATGCTTCACGTTTTGGGAACCATTATTCTAGATTAGGAAAATAACTATTAATGTATTTTCATGTCTTTTTTATTCCATTTTTTTTAATAACAATTTATCCTATGAATATTCCCTTAATTTTATTTTTTTGGGGGGGAGTAAATTAAAAGCAGTAAAAGCCTTTGGTGGTTCTAATTGCAGTGAGAACAGAAAATTGACTCTTTTTTTTCCTCATGAATTTCAGGAAATTAAGCTGGGTTGGTTTTTGTTGTTTTTTTTGTTTGTTTGTTTGTTTGTTTTTATTTTTGTTTTTGTTTTTTTGTTTGTTTGTTTTTTTCCTATACATTAAAGTTATAATTTGATTTATGAGGAAGTATGTTTATTTTTTTCTAAGGGTTTTTTGATTATTATTGCCTAATTCTTTCTCCTCACATAGACTTCTTGACTGCAGAATAGCATTAAGCTATTTCAAAAACTGTTTCATCAGTCTACATTTTCTGTGACTAATATAGGTACCTTAGATAAGGTCGTACTTGTATTTTAGAAGTCTTTCTGCATTGGGATACTGTCATTTAGAGTAAGTACTTAAATTTCCTTTACAATCCTTTTGGAAGAACTTTAGAAGACAGTCTGGACTATAAAAGATCGAAATGTGAGAAATATTTAGATGTGTCAGACCCTGTCTGCTGACTCTATTTTGAAACAAGTTCCTACTAGAAGGGGACTTCTGATTTCTTTTTTTCCTGAAGGTGTTGGTTAAGAAAGCTCTGTTTCTTCACCTCCTCACATCTGTATTTCATCTTCCATTTTTATGAGTTATTCAGGTGGTTAAAACTCTTATAAAAATATAGATGGATATAAATATTCATGTGTGATGAATACAGACAAGCACAATTCTTGAGTTCCTAGCCCACAAAGAATTCAGACTTAATCTCCCAGATCCTAAGAATACACTCGTCATCACTATTACTAATTACCTTTCTGATTAAATATATGAAATGTATTATCCCACTAAAAGTAATTAGAATCTCATTCTTCCAAATCTATATAAAACTGGGTGGTCCACAGCACACGATAGACTTCAAGATTATGAGATCAAAATAAAAACCTCAAATGCCACAAAATACAGTGCTAAAGTAATCCTATTTTAGCATCAAGCACGAGTACTGACAAGTTTCAAAACTTTTGAGAACTATGAAATTATCATCACAAGTTAGAGAGTTACAGTTCACACCACTTGTAACACTGTGTGGGTAGAAAGACAGTTGTAACAGCCTAGACTGACTATTCCAGCCTTATGGATACTCTGATTTATTGTAAAAAAAAAAAAAAGGGGAAAAAAAAAAAAAAAGAAGACCAAATATTCCCTGAACATTACAGGGAACCCTCTGCATGATTATTCTATATACCTGAGTTGTGATCACACATGACTGATAGCATTCCTCCAAAATTATAAAACCTTTCCCACTCAATCTGCATAAACACCATGGAAGAATCATAGTAAAACCATTTCCTGTATAGCACTAGATTCTTTCCTGAAAAATCACAAGATATTACTGACTGGAAAGGTATACATAGACTGACAGACTAACAGTAAGAGACTTATATGTCTGGGGAAAGTTGCTAAACAATAATTTGTAGTAGAATGCACGACCATTTCAACTGTAACAAAATAGGATTCATGAGACTGTGATTGCACAACCCTTCGTCATGTTCACCTTCCTGTAAAGTGTGTTCAGCTCCTCTCCCTTTCAGTCAGGACAGAAATTGAACTAAGCTGTCAGCAAGTTCCCAGAAATTATTGAGCTGCTTATCTCTCACTACTTCTATTTTACTACACAGAAATTATTCTCTAAATCCCTTGTTTCTGAGCTTAATTGTCAAACCAGTAATGGTTGAACTTGATGATCTTGCAAGTCTTTTCCAACTGAAAAAATTCTATGATTCTAACCATCAAACTGTTTAGTCACATCCATTCACACTTTCTAGCCCAATTAATAAATTGCTTCAGGCAGAGTTTTATTAAAAAACAATATCAACTTTCTGGTCATAGGAAAGAGAATGCCAAAAGACATCTAATGATGAATATTTATTTCAATTTATTAAGTAGTATACACAAATATTCATGCCAGGATGATGAATACAGAAAGATTAAGAATCATCATCTAATGAAAATATGGCATCATTTGTTGAGGTGCTCATATTTCTGTCTGATATTGACAAAGGAAAATAAATTATGTTATTCTGTGGGGGTTTTAAACAAGTAAGCAGGACAGTCTTTAATGTGGAATAAAAAAGGAAATAAATAAAGGAAATAGAACTGTGCCCTTACAGTAAATGTTATTTTAAACAACATATGTTTAAGCATAATAAAATCAAATACTCAGCTGAAATAATCAATATTTATTTAATTATCACAGAGTTGCATTCAAGAGATCAATAAAAGCATTTTAAATATCTAGAGTATCAGGTTTGCTACTACGAGCCAGAGATTTGCTGAAAGATTTAGCTAGTAAGGAAAGCCACAACAGCTTTGTGGCAAATTGACTGGGAGTAAATGTCCTCCAAAACATATTCCAATAGATGTTGAAATGAAGACATGCAGGTTCTTCCTGCTAAACTATTAATTGCACCTCAGGGTATCCAACTGAGATTTTGTTCTTTTTTTTTTTCTTCATATTGCTTAATTTCTTCTACTCCTTTTGAAGTCACTGAAACTGTTAATATTGACATTAGTGAGAGCAGAATTGGGACATACAGAGCATTTTTGAAGAGTTCTTATGTGCTTTCTTTGAGAAGGTCAGGTGAATCCATTGATTCACTATTGTTTGGTACAAGGCTCCAAGTGATTTGGCATTAGTTCATGGCAGACCATGTAAGCAGAATGAGAATAATAAGCCCTTTTAAAATGTTTTTTGCCCCCCTGCCCCTTAGCATAGTTATATTTAAAACAGGTCTTCCTCCAGCCTATTTTCACAAGAAGTGACACACTTTCTGCTGAGAAAAGCTGCTGTTGAGATTTTCCACCATGACCAGAAGTTCCTATTGCATTTACTCTGGTTTGTGTTCCAAAGTAACTTAGGCTCTATAACCATACAAATTTTACATCTTTTCATAGTCACTTCTCACTTTACTTTTTCTTATGCTTCTCATAGTTACGAAAGCAAATCTAAGCCCTCAATTAATGGCAGTGAAACAGGAAAATATATATCTTCAGGGAAGTACATTCAATGTTCAAGATGGCCTAGTGATCTGCTATGGCATAGATCTCATCCTGACTTTAATATTTCCTTTTATATTTATTTTTTCTTAGTTGTAAACTGTTGCTTAGAGACATGAATATGGATTCAGCACATTATACCATGCTAGCTTTGAAAGATTACTTCATTTTCATTTGACAAGCAGATTTGATTTCCTCAGTATTTGTAACGTTACAGAAATGTTCCCATAAACTTTTATGAAATATTTAGAATATTGTAGGCACTGAACTAAAATTAGGGAACTAAATTATGGAACTAGAAAATTAATATATAATAAACAGAAGCAAATATGTAGAGCCTGTGTTGCTCTTAGTTCATGCTGACCAATGACAATTAAATTTCTGAAAAATGTGCTCTCTATCCATAAAATCTGGAATCAGTTTTCCAGTATCTGAAATACTCAGATTAAAGTCTGAAAAATAAATTCATTAAACTACTTCCAGCAATAAACAGTGTTTCTCTTGACCTTGAAGCTAGTGATAAATTGTTGAACTCATTAAGAGTCTTGCCCTTGACTTTAGTACAAACCCTGAATTAAAGGAAATTAAATGGTAATGTGTATATAATACTTTAAATAAGGCATCTATCCCTACCATTATCATGACATATGGAAAATATATTAGCATACGTGAGCAACACAATTTCTCATTTTAATTGAAGGACTTTCTATTACCCAGCTGCCACAGAGGAAGGCCTTGATATGTATTAACTGATAAACCATGATAAGTTGTGCTTTATTATCATAACTTATCATTGTTTTAGGTTATCAAAGAAAGTAATAAAAAATTCCAGATGGAATCATAGTGCCTTGACCTATGTCTTGCATATCACTGTGAACAGTTAACAAGGTACTTCTTAAATGTCAGTTATCAAACAACCTCTGTGAAAGTTGATTGCAAAACAGAAGAGCATGTACTTCATGGAGTTATAATTTATGTTACAAAAAAGTATCAGGTACTCGTTTTGCATTGCTATTTCCTAAAATTTATGTCATCCATGCTCATCTGTGAATAATTTAATTCTGGAAATTTGTTTGCAATAATTTTTTTTTTTAATCTTGTGAAATAACAACCTCTTGTGTCATTGTACTAAAGAACACGTATTCAAGTTTTCTAGATAAAACTTATATGCTATTATTTTTTCTGCAGGCCATTAACACTCATCTCTTTTCAAAGCCTTTTCTACCAGATTTATAGCAAATAAATAAAACAGTCTCTCAATATTTGCAGATGAATGTGTAGTTTTAGTGATAGACCTGTATTTGCAAGACAGATATAGAAGTGAAGATAAATTTCATATGTGGTATTTATTAGTGGTAACCATAGCCAGAGTTCTAAAACCTAAGGTCTGATTGTGGTATCTTAAGGACTTTGCATGAGTATGAGCATTGTTTTCAGTAGTTTCACCCAAAGCAGGTTAAGAGCCCTATCCTAATACTTGCTTCTTTGCAGACTTACAGATATGTTAAATGGTACATTTTTGCTTAACATGTGAACATCTCATTGCATTTTTATGCCTTCTCTCTCAGGTGCACTCTGGATTGCATTTCTTTTCAACTTCATACATTGTCTGTCTATATTTTGTAAGCAAATTTCTTATTCAGAAGGCAATTACACACCTAGAGTGAAAATCACCCTTGGGTCTCATTCTTATTTTCACTACAGCCAGTCTCTGCCAAGTACAATAAAGGAGCCATAAAAGTGCTGCTCAGTGAGAATCAGGCCCACATGAGCAGAGAAACTAAGCAAAATGTAATGGTCCTAATCTAATGTCTTCTTCTGGTCTTCCTATCAGTGAGTTCTCTCACATTATTTTAAACTCCTCTTCCAGATGGGTCATTGCAGCTGAAAGAAATCTCAGCAATATTTATGTTGACAGAAGTAAAGGCATTTTTGTGATATACCAAAACACCGAGAGACAGTAAAGAAGCCACTGACTGCAAATTTTATAAATATTTTATAAATATTTCCTCCTTTGTTTTGAAAGTGGTTTAGGAAACAGTTGTTACAACTTGCACCTTTAACTTCAGCTAAATTGGAATAATCCCTTATGCTTGAAGACCTCTTCAGATCAGTCTTCTGTTGTTTTAGGCTACTGACATAAATCCTCACACATTAAAATAGTACAACATGTGAGTTGGCAGTTGCAAAACTGATTCTTTACTGTAAGGGTCACGGAGCACTGGAACGGGCTCCTCAGAGAGTGTGTGAAGTCTCCTCTGGAGATTTTCAAAATCCACCTGGATGCATTCCTTTGTGCTAGATTATATGATCCTGCTCTGGCAGGGGGGTTGGACTCGAAGATCTCCAAGGTCGCTTCCAACCCTTGACACACTGTGATACCCTGTGATTTAAATGATGCTTTGTTCCTTGACTGAATATAAGAAATTTTTTACTGAATAACATCAGGGAGAGAACACTGGGTTTGATGAGCTTTGGTTTGGGTATAGTAAATCAAGCTCTGTGTATTTATCATACTAAATCTGTCATGTTTCTGCTGACAGATGTAGTATGATATAGCAATGCCTTGCTGTGGGTATTATGGTGGGAATTATGGTCACTTATTTAAAATGTCTAACTCCAAGCACTACTCGAGTAGTTGATTTAAAATGAATTGAGTACATAGACATGCATTCTCTTTTGAAAACAATGCTTCTAAGCGTTTGCAAGTGAGAAATACAAAGTCTTAGGAAAAGAGATAAAGCAAAGGTCATCACTCTTTGTTTTCACTTTAATTTGTGCCACTGAGATGTGAATGTATTCTTGTGTAGACTTGCTCTGAGTCTTGTAAGAGATATTTGAAAGCACACTTTGTTGCAACAAAGAATCCTGTAGTCCAGACTTCTCAAATCTGTTATGTATATATTGTAGATGAGCTCTGTCATTTCAGCACATTTCTTACAGCACATTATTTTCAAGAGGAAGTAGGCTTTGAACGTTGAAGAGCAAGAGATGAAATGGTCAGGTTGCAAGGTCTTTAGTGCAGTGTCTTCATTCTTCTGACATAACTTTTTTAGTGATGTTCCTTCTCTGATAATCATTAGTGTGCTGACCTCCTCAAATGTTTGACTGAAAGAGTGGTATGTCTAGATTCGAGCATAGAGCTTGGAAGGCAGTCCTGATTGATGTCAGTGGCAAGCTCAGCTGACTTGAGCAAGAGTATTTTGGTATATTTACACTGCGTGGGTCATTATTCTAGGTCTGACTGGGTTTCCTTTGCCATATTTGGCTAAGTTTGCTGAATGGGATGTTAAAAAATTATAAAAATTACTGAATCTCTGGGGGAATGTGAATATTAATTCCTTTGTATTTTCGATTTATTAAATGTGTGCTAACTATTACTATTATGTTCCTGACATAACATTCTTTCATTGAAAAAACTGAGCATAACATATGTCATTTTAAAACCTTTGCACACAGAGAATTTGTTACTCATTGTACAATTACAAATTTTATATTAGTCACTCTAGATATACTATAGAACACACACTGAAGTCTGGGCATTTAAGACTCCTAAAAAAGGAAAAGTCTGCTTAGTTCTCTGCTATTAGTCCAATGGTACATTTCTAGCTACCTAAGGTTTTAAAATAGAGGTTAAAAATACAAATAATATTGTTAATGTATCATCATCACCTTTTTATTCCCTGTTTAGTATTAATATGTGCATTATTATTAAAAATAACTGCTGAATTATGACAAGTATTTGTTTCTTTAAATTTATTTTTTTGTTGTCTGCCTTTTTAGGTCATTTTGTTTAATGTTTACACCTCCTTAGAATACCTAGATATGTCCCTATGTCCATATCTACTAATTTACACACACTTTCCTTGTTCATACATTCAAAGATTAAGTATATTATTTATCACATAATCATTTGATTGGAAGTATCTTTCTACAGAAACAAGATGCAATATCTCAAGTGATGTTTTTTTGCTATTTCATACAGGTATAATAGGTTTAATAATTTCAAATATACATGCCAAAAAGAATATAATATGTGATATTTTCTATTGTATGCTACATATTTCAGGTTTTAAAAGCTGTAAATTTATACTTACAGGAAATATACATTTATATATACATATGTAGATACATATATATGTGTATACATATGTGTACTGCATTTTTTGTCAAGTGAATGGTTTTACTTTAACCAATTATTTTACACAATGCTGAAATATTTTTAAAGTAGTAAGTCTGTCTCAGTTATCTGTTCATTCATATGTTTATGTTTGAATTTATCATAAAGATTGTTGTTGCATATCCATAAAAGCAGTGCCTGGATGTATAACAGAGAATCATTCCGTTACTGACAGACACAGGAAATCACTGACACAAGATAATTCTGATTCAGAACAAGCTATTTTTCTCCTGGTGGACTTGATATAATGAAAAATCCTCTCAATCAATGCAAGCAAAGACAATAATGAGTAGAAAAATAGCACTGGTCTGTATTTGGGATTATATTGTGCTGCTGTAGAACAAACCGAAGATCCTCCTGAATTCAGGATCATGACAGAGATGTTTCCATTTCAGGTACATGGAATGCACAGAAAATAACTTTGTGACAGTATTCTAAGACAGTAGGTGTTTGTCTTATTATTTCTGACAAGAGCTGACTTCTGCACATGACTTTTTATTTATTTATTTACTTATATAAGATTAGTAGGTATATAACACTGCATTGCATTTTGCATTACATTTTAGTGACTGCTGCTATACTGAAGTCAGGATTTCTGTGGAAGATAAAAATCAATATTTTTATGATAAAAATACATATTTTATTGAACTGTTTTAAACATGAAACATTTTTTTTCCTGTTATTCTGCTGTTGTTAACATTATGTAACTGGTGTTTCTTAGGCTGTTATTATGAGAATTTTGCAGTTTGAGGAGCTTAGAGTGATTTATAAATATGAGTCAACATCATTAATATTGTTGAATGGAAAAGCTGTTGCCATATTTGAAAAATACACTTCAAGGATGTAGAGTAAAATTTCTACTCTATAACAAAGAGTCTCATTGGAGGCATGTAGCTAGTGTCACCTAAACCTTGACCCTAGGCATCAAAGATACCTTTCTTCCTAGTAAAAGGTCAAATATTTACCTTCACAGTAAATAATTATTTGAGAATCAAGAAAGCATTCTGCACAAGTTGAATATCCTTGGTGTTTTAAGGGGTGGGATTCAGTCAAATTTCTCTTCAGTTTAGGGGACAGACCATACAATTTACATGTACAGATATAACTTTCTCCAGTTAGTCTGATTTGCTGTGGGAGCTTGCAAGCGTGAAAAAGGGGCATCATCACGCTTTGGAAACTGTGGTTTTGTTGTAGACTGGACTACAGTCCAGCTGAATTACTTTACAGCTCTGAACTACAGATGCAGACAGCTGCAAAACTATTTGTTTTCATGCAAATTAGAGGTTGCTATAGACTACCAATCTCTCACATTGCTATCACAACCCTTCTCAGTTTGGGGAAGTTTGGATACTCTGCAAGTAATTAGTACCAGTAATCCTCTGTGAAAGGTATCTGCCAAATATGCTACATAAATACTTCTTCTAGGTACTATCTTACATAGAAACATAGAAATGTCTGGGTTGGAAGGGACCTCTAGAGGTCATCTAGTCCAACCCCCATGCTGAGAGCAGGGACATCTTCAACTAGAGCAGGTTGCTCAGAGCTCTGTCAGCCCTGCCTTGAATGTCTCCAGGGATGGGGCCTCAACCGCCTCCCTGGGCAACCTGTTCCAGTGCTCCACCACTCTCATGGTTAAGAACTTCCTCCTTATTTCTAAACTAAATCCACTCTTTTCTAATTTAAAACCATTTCCCCTCATCCTTTCACTCCAGGCCTTTGTAAACAGGCCCTCTCCAGTCTGTTTATAAGCTCCCTTCAGGTACTGGAAGGTGGCTATTAGGTCTCCCCTGAGCCTTCTCTTCTCCAGGCTGAACAATCCCAGCTCCCTCAGCCTGTCTTGTAGAAAACATCGTAGAAAACATTCATACTGCCTAGAAATAATCTGTTAATTTCTTTCCTTTGAATTACCCTTAAATTTATTTATCTTTATAATATGCATTGGAAAGACAAACAAAGATAAGGAATTACAACCTAAAAAAAACCCAAACAGACAGCAATACATTGTTACATACACAGTTATTATGAAACAAACTCATCAAAATGAAACAATTTACAGCTGCTCACCAAAACCAATTCCACTCCCCACTCTGCCCCAGTATTAACCAAAAAAAATTTATGTTGCAAGACTGGTAGCATTTTTCAGAAGGGCATGAGGACTCTTCAATAATTTTAGAGCTTTTAGGATACAGAAAAGCCTAAAAGAGCAGAGAAATACTATGAAAAGAAAATCAAAGACAGCCATTCAGTCAACAAACTCCTACACAGGTAAAGAAAAATTCTCAAATATATTCTCAAAAGCTATTGGTCAGATTTTTGGAAGGAAAGTGATTACACATGGGAAGAACAGCAGTTCCCATCATCATTATGTGGCCTGCAATCAGAGTATTGCATAACAAAAAAGGACTGGTTTACTAATGAATGCTCTCATTAACTGGAATAGCTTTAGCTATAAATTGAAGGTGGAGAGACTATAGAGAAAAAGAAATCAGCTCAACTGATCCCAAGATACTGCTGCATTTTTAAGTTAGAAAATAAGTGAAACTGTTTACTAAAGGGAGTGTGAGTAGTCTATTTTATGTTATGTAGATATATCTCTTCATATTTTGTCTAATCTTTGAAAGAGTGATTTAGAGAGGTCCACTGAGTATTGTACAGCAAAGCTGCATTCCCCAGCTCACTGTTACTGACTCATGACATTTCACTGATCACCATTTGTCCAGAGCCAATAACTGGAAAGTTACTTTTGGTATAGTTAGTTACTTAATGAACCAAATTAATAGACATGTTTCTATCTTTCTATGATATATCCCACTGTTGTAAATAGACAGTGCATCCTGTTAGCTGTAAAGACAGCATGTAATGTGGTAAGGAGCTGTTTCAGGAACAGTTCTTCCAGCTGGTAGTCTTGATGTCCACCTACCTAGTTGCAGTTGGCTTAACATTAGTCTTCTCCCTGATCACCCATCCCTCCCAGGACTGGCAGCAGCTGTGAAAAGGCCACTCCATCATCTTAGGCAAGAAAATTCAAGAACTCAAGTGGTATCAAAGGAATGGTAGCAAGTGGCATCAAAAGGAGTCTTAGCTCTAAAATGTTAAACTATTGCATCTTAGTGGGATTTGGGTGTGTCAGAGACAGTATGTACCTTTTAACTCTCAAAAAATAAAAAAAACCCTGAATCATTCCAGTGGAGGAAAAAAAAAAAAAATTTGAAATAGCACATATATAAGATAGAAATTGGTTTGTGTATGTCAGCTGCCTCTGTATGGAATGCATTATGTCATGGACAAATTTGTGTACACTTTGGGAAAGACCAGTTTAAAATATAATGTTTTCACTTTATCATTTACCATCATTTTTTATTTAAACAATTCAAGTAAATTCTCAATACCACAGATCTTTTCAGAAGGTTGATTTCACATTTCAACATATCAGGTATATGGAAGGAAGAAAATGTACTCTAGGACTTTCCCCATAGATCATGTTATCTTGATAGTATATACCTGATAATACCTGACAGACCTTGATAGTATATAACTAATACCTTGATAGTATATCCATGATTAACTTTTTTTAAGTGATCAGATACCCAAAATCTACTCCCTGGCCAAAAAACTATATTTGCAATTCAGTTAACTTACTAGTCCAATAAAATCTGGACTTTAAATTTGAGGCAAATAATACAAAATTACTGCTATGGATATTCAAAACTGAGTGAGTGGCCTTAAACTGCAAAATCCCTGTTTACTTCAGACTAAATTAGGGAACATAGAATTTATTTTCTGTTATAATAACACAAAGGATGATACTGAGATGTAGTGTTATTTGGGGACTATATAGAAAAACATTTCACTCCCAAAAAAGAGATCAGTATCATTTTCATTTAGATTAATTTTTAAAAGAGTGAGAATTTTACAATCAATAGAAATGAGCATTTCCAGTTTAGAGAAAAAGTACCTTTTCTTTTAAAATATCTTGACTGTGTAAAATGTTAGCTAGCTCTAATTAAGACCATTTCCCTCCTTGTTTCTTTCACCCTGTGCATAGGAAGTGTTTTCCCACCTATTTCATTTTTGTGTTTCCTCTCTAGAGCAGGAACCCTGATTCTGTTGGGTACAGATGTGTGACCCACTGCATGCTCCCGTGTATTCCTACTGTATCATTGGAATTAGCTGTGTGTACAGTCAAACACACAATCCTAAATCAATCTCTGTTGTTTGTTGATGCTTCCCATAGCAACTGCAGAGAGAAGAAAAAGTACAATAACAAGAAAAGAAGGGAAAACATCATGAGAAGCTGAAGAAACCATGAGAGAAGGGCATTAACTTTCTTTGCATTCTTTCTGGGTTTATAAAATTATCATTATCAGACATGCATGTCAAATCTCAACATAAACTAATATAAATACAGGGTAGAGTGGATGTCAAGAAGTCTGGTAGTGTACTGTCCTTTCATGAATGCAGAGTCATTTATATCAGGTGGGTGTTAGTCTGCCTTATTCTGCAACACCCCCAAAAGTCTCCAAGCTATTCTAGGTCCTCATACACCTTACTGTGAGGAATATTTTCCTGGTGTCTAAAATGAGTCTTTCTCCTTCCAGCTGAAGTCACGAGTTCTTACATCGACATGATAGATAAATAAATTGTGATCTTTTTGCCACAGCTGTTTATGTACCTGAACACAGTTATCGCATTTCTCCCCTAGTATTGTCTGTGATTCTTTAGTCTATAATTTTTTAATCTATTTCAAATATGCCTATTTTCTAAATGACTTTCTACATTTTTCTTGACCCTTTATCTCTGTTGCTAACCAGTAGTTTTTCCTTTTGTGAAGTTTTATATTAAAAGTTGTCCTGAATTTTTCTTTAGTAACTTTCTCCCTGTCATGAACTTCAGGCAAATACTTTCTTTATTCTTCCTTAACATAATGGTTAGAGAATAGCTCTCTATTAATTCTGATGTCCCTTGTTTACTGCAGCTCATTTTGTGCCTTGATCTTTCTCATTTTATTGCTATCTAATGTTTTTCTTTCACAATGATCCTTGAAAATCTGGACTTGCTTCGCTTTTCATGTATTTCCCTCTTTGAGATGGGCACACTAATATCTTTCTGTATTTCCTATCTTTCCCCTGCATGGCATTTTTTAATTAAGTACTTTTTAATTCTTCAGTTCCTTAGACCTTCCTTACAAGAGATCTAGCATTAACATTTTCTAGGCTTAATGTCTACTCTGTTTTCTAGTCTGCTGTTTTTCCTCTTTGCTCTTTTAAAAGTCAAATTCTATTTTTCATGGTTGTTCTTACTCAATTTTCCTTTTGTCTTAACCTTCTCAAGCAATCCCCACCTACTGATTAAACACCTACAGGAGAGCCTCCTCTTTCTTGTCACTAGGTACAGCCTGTACTGAAGTAGTCTGACTTGGGCTTTCCAAGAACTTGATAGACAAACTGCTTCACCCTTCTACTCCTTGTAGTCATAGAAACATAAAATCATTTCAATTGCAGGAAGCTTTTAAGATCATCAAGTCCAACCATTAACCTAGCACTGCCAAATCACCACTAAATCATGTTCCTCATCAGGGACAGGGCATGTTTGAGGCCCTTCATTTTCATTCCAGACACTGGACATTACTTTTGCTCCTGGTGAAGATGCTAATTATTGACATTGCAGCTGCTCTATTAAGATGTAGTCAAGAGTCTGGGCTTAAGTGAAAACAGTGTGTTGTGCAGAAGGAATCACTATCTGAGGTCTTCAGTTCTGCACTGTGTGAGGACAGCTGAGTCCCTATACAGTGAACAGGGAATGTGCTGGATAACCAAATGACTGCAGCAGGTTTCCTGTGGACTCTGCAATATAGGACCAAAGTTTAAGCCAAGAAGCACATGATCAAAATAGAACAACAGAACCATACAGATAAATGTCAGCTACATCAGTTACAGTATGAACATATTAAAATACTTTGGGCTGCATGAAACAATTAATAAAGTTTTTAAAGAGGACAAATTAAGCTTTTTTAAAATTCTTCAGTTATTTGACTTCTAAGATTTAAAAGTGGTCTTCATAGTCATTAACAGCAGTGCATTTTTAGAGGGAAAAAAAACCCAAAATTTTAGATTCTTCTGCAATGTTCTAACTGTAAGACCTGTGGCTTTTGAAAAAAAAGATGAAATATCATGTTCATGATAAGACAGCAGAAATCTACAATGCTCTAAGGAGAGATGTACATTTTTAATGGAGTTGAGTGAAACTTTATAAATGTCAGTACTTCCAAGAAAATACATTGCAAAACTGGTGAGAGGTGAATTACCCTGAAAAGTTGGTCACATTTTGTTTTGTGTTTCCAGTCACTTCTGGCTACTTGTGGTTAGTGTTGCAAGCAGAGAGGCTAACAGAAGCAGATCAAAATTCTGTGTGTTACAGTGTCACACAACTCTGTAATACCCCAGCAATGAAAAATCAAGAAGCAGGAACAACACATGGATCTGCAGAATGATCTGCCCAGCTTCCTTAGTCATGTCTGCAAAGAGAATTTATTGCTTCAGATGCAATGCCATACTGCCTCCACATCTGAGGTCGAGCTTATATTTCTTCCTGGGCAGTTTCAGTCCCTTCAAAATTTGCTTCTGGATCTTTGTTTCACATTCCACTGTGCAGTATAGTTATGGTCTACAACACAGTCCTGCCCTTTACATTGTAAGGGGTCCTGTCTTCAAGGTCACCTCCTTTCAGGTAAGAGTAGTGTCAACTGACTGTCAGTAAAACACTGAATCCAAGTTTTTCTTCCCAGAGCTCAGTGATGCTTAGTGTGCTGCAGAGCTGTACATGGCAGATTTCAGGACCTGTGATTTTTAATGTTCTTTCAATTACCTGAAGTCACGGATGAAGAATATGTCACCTAAGTAGAAGGTGCCAATGACAGGAAAACAAGGAAAAGAAAAGTACTGAATTTTTCTACTAGAAGTATTACAGGTGCTTTACTAAACTCCACTCAGAATCATAGGTGTGGGTGCATGCCCTTAGTCTCCAAATCTTAAAGAAATTTCTTTTCTTATTACTTTGAATGGTTAATGTTGTCTCTTTTCCATTTATCCCTTCAGTGATGGCTGGGCAGACAGGTACGATGTAACAGATGGGTATCAGCGTGAAGCTGTTGGTGGAATAACAATCAAGCTCCAGTCTCCTGATGTGAAATGGTTTGATGATTACTACCTACAGCTTCGCCCAGAAACCAATCACCGAAATCCATGGTTTCAGGAATTTTGGCAGCACAGGTTCCAGTGCCGGTTGGAAGGGTTTCCTCAAGAGAACCCTAAATACAACAAGACTTGCACAAGTAAGTGAACTTAATACTTCTGCTGTATATGACTGAATGTGTGGTGTAAATAGTTCAATGCTGGACTGATGCTACCTGATCTGGTGGAATAGTGAGTGGGGTTGGAATTAACTCTACTTGTACCTCAGGTATGAATTTAGTTGTACAAAGCGTTCCATACACTTTGCTGATCCGTAGTCAAGTGGTAGGCTTTATTTACTTCCATGACAGAAAATACATGAAGTCATAAGTAAATGAAGCTAGTTCCAGTGGCTTGTGAGGTGTTCGGTTTTTTTCATTTTTTTAATATAAGCTATCCATAGACAGTGCCAAGAAGGTATTATTATGAATTGCAGACTTGATTTAGTAAGATTTGCATAACAAAACTGTGAAATCAGCCAAATAAAGACAATCCAAAAAACTATCCAAAATAATTCTTTCTCTGTTCATTTCTATCAAGCACTAAAATGTCTCCAAACTTTCACGTACACTTAGTTCATGCTGAGATGAAAATTATAGCATCAAGTCCATATTTCATTTTCAGATTTGAACACACTTACTTAATTCAAGTGAGTGTCACTGCTGTTGCTAAATGTGTTGATTTTCTGCCCAGCTGCAGCACTACAGAAAGTGAGAAGTTTGTAGACTTATCTGAGTTGATTTTCAGTGTAATCTGTTCTCTGCCACAGGAGAGCTGCTACAAGACACCTCTGAAGACCAAGAGTCAGACCACAGAATTCAAAATGTATCTTTAAAAGGAGACATGCTATGGCCTCTGAACACTAGGGATTTTGCATTAATTGAATTTGGCTTCCCCTCTGGCACCCGTCAGACTTTTTTTTATTATCTAAGGCCACAATTCAGTAAAGCTCGTAAATAGGTGTGCAAGTTGATCCAGATGAGTAACTCCACTCAAGAACCATCTTCAGGTCATAAAAGGCTAATCCAATCCTTTGGTATTGATTGACTTTGGACTTTTAAAGACTAGTTGTGGATGTGCTTAATTTCTTACAGACTAAGGACTCAAATTCCTAGTACTTCTTCCTCCTAGTAGGTGTATTTTACAAATGCATCTTAAGACAGAGCAGAAATAGAACCCAACACAAGTGAAGTATGTTGTGAAACTCTCACTCAATTGGCATTGGTGGAAAAAGTGAAGTCTGGAAAGTCACCAGGAGCAGAAGCATATTTGTAACATTTACCAGTCTGTTAAATGAATCCTTTTGCCTCTGCTGCTAAGTGATCTTGCTTTTCCCATGCTGTTTAAAAGCCAGATGGATGGATGGAACAGCATTTCTTAAGGTGTTACTTAAAAACAAAGAAGAACCAGGATACAGATCCCAAATATCCGTGATCTAAGTGTAAGACAAGAAAGAGCAAATAGATAGAGGCTGATGTTGACCAAGGAGTACAACATCTAAGTTTGACTGGTAGAGGTTACAGACTTCAGAAAAAAATGACAGTTTCATGTAAAGGGTCAATAGAAACAAGAATTGAAGGAAGGTGATGGGGCATTTGTGCATGTATGTATAGCAGGGTCCTGACAGAGTAGATACTAGGATTGAAAGCAACAAGGTAGAAAACACAAAGGGAAATGATGGGAGGTTGACTAATCACAATGATCAACCAGAGACAGGACATAGAAGGCACTGAAAGTGAAGAAAGCAACTTATATCTGACATGATAAGGAGCAAGGATCCAATGTCAGGGTTTGTAAGTCAGAAGAACATACTCAAAATGATGAACAGGGAAAAAGACATTTGCAGCAGCATTCTGAACAGGTCTTACCAAGATGCAGAAATCCAAATATTACATTCATGATTTAACCACGTGGCTTCTCTGAGATAAAAAAACTTTTTCCAAGGATGCAAAAAATTAACATAGAAGAAGGATGACCAATATATCTCCAAGCAATTAATAAAGGAATTAGGAGTGAAGAATTTATCTCAGAAAAGGAGATTATGGAGATTTGGGATAAATACAAGAAAAGTTTTGCAGCTCAAGGTGCAGAAGGTCATGTAAAATGCAAATGCAAAAATTATCTTCCTGTTTGCGAATCTTATCCAACTCAACCTACTTTTAATGAGGTTAAAAGGACACAAAGAAAGTCCCACAGTTTCAGTTTAACAGAATTTTAGTTTAACAAATGCCCTTTTGGGTTTCCAATAGAACTAAGGAATAAAATATGACTATCTAGTCTTTGCACAACAGCATGCTAAGTGATCTGTTTGTTAAATGCAAGCGCAAGTGTCAAAGTTGGTTTAATCAGAACTCAGCCAATATAAATATAAGTGCTGTCAGAACAGAAGGGTATTTTTAAAATTAATTCCTGATCTTTTAAACAGTGAATTAAAGGGCATTTAAATTCTCCTAAAAGCATCCTCTTTGTCACCCAATTTGGTACTTGATATGGCTCATGCATGACCATGGAAATCTGAAGGATGGTCCAGCTCTCATTTTTATGACCCACATTTCAGATCTGGAGCTCAAAACCAGTTTATCACGTCTTTTACAGTGTTGCTGAGTCAGGTCCAGAAATTTCCAAAGGCAGATCAGCTGTAAGGCATAGATCCAGATCTGAATTTTCTAGAAGTTTGAAATAAGCTCAGACAGGAGCCTACACAGACCTATTACTATTTTTTTTCATGCAGAGAAAGAGGCAGCGTGGCACTAAAAACTGCTATATGCTCTGCTATATCTGTTTGAAAGACTTTTGGTATACAGTGATTCTGATTTTAACACACCTGTAACTCAGAACCTTAAATAACTTCAGTCTTCTCACTGCTGTTACTAAATTCATCAAACTCCTCCTGATTGCAAAGATACATTTATTTTTTCTTCACTTGATTCTCTCTGCTTTCTTCCTTCCATATATTAGATATATTTGGTGAAATGCCATGCTACTGTGGTTTTATTCTTTATAATTCCTTTTCTCACTGCCTTTCTGAAGCTTGAAAACTATCTGGAAGAGACAAATACTATTGTACAGGTAGACCATGTCTTCCCAGACTTAAGAATGAAAATAAATTATAAATAAATGTATATTAGGGTATATATGTTTCTTATTAGATGAATGAATTGGAGTAGCTCCTGTCATTCTTTTCTCTCAGCAGTTTGACTTCTTGTATAGATCCAAATACTTTATATGTGTTTGCAAGTATAGAAAGTTTTATGGCAGTATTTAATATGCTTTTGCATCTGTAGGAATTGTGTTTAATTGCAATTTATGTTCAAATAAATAGAATTCTGTATAAAGTGAAAGGTTAGTAATGTTGCTTAGAAAATGGTGTGAAGAAGTAAATATTTAGTTACTTACCTTTTCCTAGGACTTACTATCACTATTACTCTTTTTGCCAATTTTGCTGAATGTGACAACAGAAGCCAGCCTTCCATCAGTCTGTAGGCATCCAAGGATGTAGGTCAACCTCTAGTCAGATCTGCGAGAAATCTGAACATGCGTTGCTCATGAAGGCTTAAATAGACATAAAACACCGAAGTCAACTATGTACTTGGAAAAAATCTTTTGAAAGTCCTCTCTTCATTTTAGGGCACTGGATTTGGACCCTCAGTCATTCTCACATGTCACATTTAGCAACAATTATCACATAAATTGTAGCAATGCCACTACTGGCTTTCAGTTGCAAAGAGTAAAAGTTAGAATTGATCAAAACGTTTGGTGAGTAGATTCCACTAGAAGGAATTTGACTGTTGAATTTCCAAAATGTTTCGTAGCAGCATGTTCATTCAATGACACACACTTTGAAAGAAAATAATTTAGTCATTTTTTGTTTTCTCATTTCAATAACACGGAAGTGTTTTGTTTCAAGTCTATAATTTGCTTTTATATTGTTTCAGTGTTATGCTATGTTTTTTGCTTCAGCATCAAAATGACATTTTCCAGTGTTGCCAAATCTCTTGTTTTGTCTCAGAATTTCTTTTTCAGGAAAGATAAAATCCAGTCTTGAGGTTTTGTACTCCTTTTGAATGGAAAAGGTCATTTGAATTACATGAAATTTCACATAGAACAGAAAAACATCCCCATTATTCATCCCAAGAGCCTGTAAGAAATTGAAATAGGAAAATAAATAAATTTATAAACTATTACATTTTATTTGTAGCTGAAAAATATACCTGAAACCTTACAAATAACAGAGAACTTTTTTTCATTCACATTCCTATAAGAAAAAGCTCTGATGACAGATTCTGGAAAAGGTTCTTTTTATGTATCTTTAAACAATGGTTACATAATTAGGTATTAACAGCATGGTTTACCTTGATTCATAGGTACTACTTTCCTTTATGTTATAAGACGCCAATGCATTTCTTCACTGGAGAGACATGCTTGTTTTTGGTGGCATGCCATCTGGGACACACAGATCCAGGGAAGGTTACTGTTGTGTTCCCAAGCAGCACAACTGTGACAGGATGGACTCATGACAGACCTAAGAAGTCACACATCATATTCTGCAGCAGACAGGCACTACCATGTCTTTATTGCAAAGATTAGCCTGTTGTCCTGATATTTTTTTGAGATACTCACTAAGAGAAAGGGGATAAAAAAGGAAAATACCCACATTTGCTGGTGAGCTCAAACTTCACGTAGTCCTAGAAGAAAGTGAATGTGGGATATACTTGCTAGCAAAACTAGAGCTCATTTCTGTAAAACTAGAGCTCATTTCTGTCAGCCCCTTTCTCTCAAAACAAAAATTAGCACAAAGAATTCATGAAGTACATAATGATATATGCGAAAACTATATAGAAACTAATTCATTAATTACTCAGAGGGAAACATTATTAGATGGAGTCTGTAGGTTATGCTTCTCTTTTCCTCTGTGATGTCCCCTAGGATTTTGTCTTAAACAACCTTCTGATCACTGAGAAATTTTAAAGTAAACAAAAATAAACATTAGCAATTTCCCATTATTTCAATGTTAAAGTCACTGCATAGCAAAAAAACCACTGCTCTGCACTTTGAAAAAAAAAATATTCTCCCATATTGAGTCTCATATTTTGTTCTCTTGTTTCTCCTTAAAGAATTAAATAAAGGGAGAACTGCCTGGAATGTAAAGTATTTTCACTCTTCTTTCCCCCCTTTATCCATTCTTTAAAATTCAAAACATTCTCAGCTTTGGAAAAGTTAGAATGCAGAAAAAGCATATTGAACCATGGTAATTTTTCACTCTTTAACATCCCTGCTTGATGAGGCATTGTAATGTCACCAGCTGGCAAACAGAAAAAAATCTGTTTCATCTTCCTTGAGGGTAAAAAGTAAGGAAAATAAAAGGGATAACATCTTTTACATCGAAAATCCATAAAAAATGAATTTTTATGAAGAATGTTTTCTGTTTTCTTGCATGCTAAGTACTGGAAACAATAGTGAAATTTCAGAATTTTCTGCAGGATTTGGTTTTGGTTTGGTGGTTTTTTTTTCTATATTGGGGTGGGGGTCGGGGGACGGATTTGTATGGGTTATTGCATTAATTATCCCCACCAGCCCTGCTCCCAGCCGGCTCCGGTGGCTCCTCGCCCTCCCTCCCTGGTTCCGCGCCCACGAGGGGGAGCCAGAGCCCGGGGCGGCCGGGGCCGGGGCAGCGCGGGGGGGTCTCGGGGCTGCGGGAAGAACGCTGGGAGCAGCTCAGCACCGTCTGCGCCGAGACCCGGCTCACGGTGCACCGGGACTACGAGAGCGCCCTTAGTGCTTTCTCGGCTCGGCGCCCATGAGTACGCTGATTGTTTTTAAATAGATCCAAGAAATGAAGCGTTGCCAGTTGGAACCACTTTATTGGTGAAAGGATATGTTTCTTTTTCATCGTCTACATATTTGCGTTTTCGAGAAATGACAACAGAAAAGAACACATTTGGACAAGATGTTTCACGCTGGGTAGTCACTGGTTCGAGGCTGCTTTCAGAGCCATCCCTGTCCAGCTCCCCACGTAAACTCCCAGGTTCATGCTCACAGGCTGTCTCGACTTAAGACTCGATCACTCTGTTGTGCATGTACCCGCGCTTGCTTTTGCATGGCCCTAAGCCGTGTTTAATGAGGTGATGCTGAGTATCACTCTGTGTGATCTCACTGCATAGCCTACATTTATCCTCTGCTGTGGTATTGCTGGAGTGTCCTCATCTAGGTGACTTCCAGCCATGTGGATAGAAAAAGTGCAGGTTTATGATGTTTATGAGTTTATACCATGCTATGAGTTTATACCATTCTCAAACTGTTCTTCATCTTTGGTGAGCCACAGTCCAATAATAAAGCTGGGAACATACAGATAAATCATAGAATCACAGGTTTGGGTTGTAAGGGACCTTAAAGATAATCTAGTTCAAAGCCATGGTGGAGACACCTTCCACTAGACCAATCCCATCCATCCTGATCTTGAACACTTCCATGGATGGGGCATGCACAGCTTCTCTGGGCAACCTGTTCCAGTATCTCACCACACTCACAGTAAAGAATTTCTTCCTACTATCAAATCTAAATCTACCCTCTTTCAGTTTGAAACTGCTACCCCTTGTTTGATCACTACACTTCCTGATAAAGAGTCATTCATCTTTCCCATAGGCCCTCTTAAGTGGTGGAAGGCTGCTATAAGGTCTCCCTGAAACCTTCTCTTCTCCAGGGTGAAAAACCCAACTCCCTCAGTCTCTCCTATAAGAGAGGTCATCCATCCCCCTGATCATCTTCATGGCACTCCTCTGGTGCCACTCAGACACATCCGTGTATTAATGTCTAGACATACAGAATGTATTTCTAAGCAGTAAAAAAAACATGGGTATTAACCACCTACTCTAGTGGCAGCAAATTCTTAGACTGATATTTAATGCATTTAACTATATCACAAGGGCTCACCTGAATCATGTATATAGAGATTCTGAAATGATCTGTAGAATAAATATTTACACGTATTTCCCACAAAAGAAGAAAAAAAAAAGGGTAATTTTGCTTTCATTTCAGAGATAGAAAGATAGCGTCTAAAAACTCCCAACAATAACAAGCCAACTGCATTAAACAGAGGCAAAACAGGAAGATAATGAGAATTAGTCCTCTTTCTGAGAAATATTTAGTCTAAAGAGAGATGGTAGTTTAAAAGGTAGTAGAAAGAAAATGTTATTAATTGGGAAACTGAAGGACAGATGTGTTACCTGATTTGCTAAAGAAGGGACAGGATTCATCTATATAATATTTTGCAGACAGAAATGGTTATGTGACTTCAAATCTGGAACTGCCTCATTATCTCACAGCTTGGAAAATAATAGGATAAGCTCTTATTTACTTACCATAATTACTTGGACAAGAAAGATAAGGGAATAAACAGAAGAGAATTGAGGTATTTGTGCATGTTCTTTAACCACAGAGATTCCCTCATTGCTCAGAGCATTCCACAATGTTTTATCATATATGATTGCAAGCACTGTCTTACTTCCCTCATTAGGTATGATTTGAATCACCCTGCATTCCTCCATTGCCTTATACATCTTAATTACAGAAGGCAGATTTTTTTTTTACTTCTGCAGTAATTATCATGATACAGGGTTAATACTTATTGGTTCTGAGGTACTGAAGTACAGATTACTTTCTGTAATCATCTGGACATAATCACCAGCATAGATTCATAATTAGGTTGATATTATTCCAAGCAATGTTTGTGGGAAAATGAGCTATGTCCTGAAAAAATTGCTTACTCCTACCACAGAAAAGATGCCTAAGTCTGTCAAAATCACATTAAGAATCATTTGAAGACCTATGAAATGCAGTTTTGTACCCAGTCCATGCATACTGTCATCTCTGTACCTCCAACACCTGCTGTCTGCAGCATCCCAGGAGTGTTGCTGAACCTGACTGCAAACTGTGGGATGAGAAAGATTCACAGCTCAGAGGTTTACTCTAAACCTCAGGCTAGAGGCTGGTCTTAGGGTTTGAACACCCATATGCATCTGTGGTGCATTAGCTGCTTTCCTGTGGCACTTTATCTCTGATTTCCTGGGGTATTTTATTTGGTTTAGTGTCTTTTGAAAGATATTTGATACATTGCTCCAAAACAGCGACACCCAGTTCAAACAAAAGCACAGTGAGCAGGAATGATTTGGAGACTGGCTTTGAAAGCCCACATCTGAACTGACCTAAACTACTCCTGGGCATGTTCTGCTTATCCCTACATGCCAACATTAAATGGCATCACACTGGCTTTTCCCATAGTGGAAAGTGAGACATGTTATTTCCTTCTTTGCATATTTTTCTCATATGGGAATGTACATGATGAAGAAAAACAGATGTTTTATAGAAACGGGTATTTTACTCTAACAGAAAAAAAGTTCTACTATGGATATAAGCAAGCATGTGAGTTACAGTCTGTGGATATTTATCCTCTGCCTGGTAATTCTGTAGGAACTTTGCAACTTCTATTAGATTTCTTTATTATCTTGATTAAGAGTTTAATTGTTAAAATCAATTCCATAGAACATTACTGATGTCATGATCATTAAATTTACCCATGTCACATCTCCACCTCATGATGATCCTGTGTCAGGAAAGGCTCCTGACTGAATTCAGAACTCATGGATGAATTTAAGAATATGTGTTCAAGTTCCATCAAGAACAGTAGGCATTAACACTGAAGTGAGCAATGTGTTTAAGGCTACCTAGATCATACTTGTTTCAGAGATAAATTTAAAATATTTTACTTTTTTTCCTACCTTTTAGCTTGTGTATTCAGCCTCCCCTTAAAACCACTTGTAGGATCATTGAAGTAAATAGGGTTACTTATATGCTTCAGGTCTGACATACCTAAGAACTCTGCAAAATGGGTTGAAAATCACTCTCAGACTTAATTATTTCTTTAATACTACTATTTTTAAGACTGTATTATGATCTATTAAAGAACAAAATATTTCTTTCTTCTCTGCTTTTGAGATGTTTCCCTTAACTACAGAGTCTTGAGGTACTGTGAACTAATAATCATTCTTGGCAGGTTGGATTTGCCCCTATATAGCAAAGTGAGGCAGTTAACATCTTGGGGAAATGTTTTCTCCAGCTGCAGGAAGTATATTAAAATTCTCACAACAGATAATTCCCTCACAATTCCATTGGCAATTGCCAGCAGCTTCTGGGAAGAGCTAAGCTGCCTCATTACAAATCATCAGGTGAACTGAATGATGTTCAGTGTTTAAAGAAAGTCATAATAATAATGCTATAAAATTGAAGCACAAAGCCTGGTGGAGACTGTTCCTGTAAGAATTAAATTATTACATTTTAAAGCAATCATACGCAATAAAGCAGCTGAAATATTGTTTCATAATAAATACTATTGCTGATGCAAACCTGTTTCACTCTCATGGCTACTATAATTAACTGCACTGTTTGTGAGCTGTTAATTTTGAGGATGAGTAATTGGTTAAACCATATTTTGTGTGTTGCAGTGTAATATGCTTGTTCAATTTTCCACTTAATTTCAATTAATATGGGTTTTACATGTACTCCACTGCTGCAGTTTTTATGCCTATTATTTTTAATTAGGAAAAAGCAATACCTTGATAGAACAGAACAAATGAGCAACACTGTGTGTTGTTTTCAAGTTTTTTTTTTCCATTACAGATATTTCAAGCTTATATCACTTACCTATCCAAAATGTTAATCACTGATCCTGAGACTGACTGCAACTGAGAGTGCCAGCTCCCATGTGAGACAGAAGGGAAAAATGGATCTCTCAGTTCCCTCATTAACTCACTGACCTCTACATCATGATTTTCAATTCAAACTATATATCTTTTCTATCCTTCCTGATGTTTTCAATATTCAAAAATGTTTTAGTGATTAGATCTGTGTGGCAATATTCTTGTTCACCTATGAAAAGGTAAGCTTGTATTGTGAGCACCTATTTTATGATGGGTTCAATCACCAGCTGGAGATTCTTACTCATCTCCACAAAAGGTCCCTAGATGTCAGACTGGATGCTTACTGTCTGGATGGATATTGTGAAACGAGATGTGTGCCACCTTCAGTCATCTACCAGTCTTCATTTCTTTCAAGAAAAAGTTGTCTATGCATCAGTCTTTTATGGCATAATTTACTCCTCCCACTGTGCTGTCCCTGCAGTTCAGACAGGCAGGTGTAAATTCCGTCTCAGCCACTTGCTGATGCCTCTATGGGAGGCAGACTCTCATAGAGTGGATGGAGGGTTATTTGCATTCCCTTTGCTCCTGGCCACCCATATAGTTTGACTGATAAAAGGAGAGAAGATATTCTAATAGAGCTCTTTGTTTGCTCTCCCTCCAGAGCCAAGTCTTTCCAGGTGTCTGACGAATTCCCAGCACCAGTGATGCAGTTGCTTTATTCTTCTCAGTTCCCTAGTATTAAAGATCTGGTGGCTGCAGTGCAGCTAGCAGCTTTGCTGATGACATAAGAGGCAAAAAACCTCTGTCCTACTCTTCTTTAGCTGGACTGGTGCTGCCAACACAGCAAATCTGTGTCGTTAATAATACTGGGTTATAAAGAAAAAGGCCTTCAGGGTGCTGCTAAATGAATTTTTATTGTCCATTTCACAGAAGCTTAAATAGAAAATAGAAATCCAGACACTGTGTTTTAGAAGCCAAACTAAGTAAGTTTAACCAATTTTGGCTAAACAGAGTCATTGGCTAACCCACATCATCAAACCCTTCACAGACATTTTAATGCATTCATCTGCATTGCATCATTATCCTAACATCATAAATAGAAATCAGCAAGAGACAGAGAAGTAGGAGAGTTATTAGAGCAGGATCTTTTGGTACAGTAAAGGATTTGTGCCTAGGTCGATCTGTTTGCACAGGGTTGGTTCCTATGTCTCTGAAACAAAAGTCTTGCCTACAAGGTCACTACAGAATAGACTCCATGTTGGCATTTGCACCTCAACCAAAGATTTATGAGTATTTGGAGAGATTTCTGCAGACAAAGCGAAGTTGCTGGATTCCCCAAAACAATATAATGTTCATGACACATGTTTTAAAAAACAGATGGAAGAGAGGTGGTCAGAAGACAATATATGTGAGAGGAGCTGCACAGAGGAAGGCATCAGCTGGGTAGCAAAATATTTAACAGGAACCTCCTCTTTCAAATCTTTCTTTTCTTTGTTGTAGTTTGTTTTTTTTTGGTTGTGGTTCATTTTTTTGGGGTTTGGGGTTTTCTTGTCTTTGCTGTATGTACCAGTAAAAGCATCTGTGTGTTTAAGACACTTAAAAAGACTTTTTCCACTATTAATAGCAAATTTACCAATAGATGTCTGAAGACTTGATCATATTTCAGCCCCATATACTAATCACACGCCTTGCAATGTTTTCTGGCAGGCCAGATGACTCTGAGAACGCAGCACGTTCAGGACTCTAAGATGGGCTTTGTAATCAATGCAATATACTCGATGGCATATGGCCTCCACAACATGCAGATGTCGCTGTGCCCAGGATATGTGGGCCTCTGTGATGCCATGAAGCCAATAGATGGTCGGAAGCTCCTGGAATCCCTCATGAAAACTAACTTTACTGGGGTCTCTGGAGACATGATCTTGTTTGATGAGAATGGCGACTCACCAGGAAGGTAATGCTGACATTTATTAAGCTGTTTATTAACAGACATGTTAACTGTACATAGTAGATGTATGCAGACTTGACATCAGAGCTAAAATCTTATGCTTGTATTTTCACATTTCCTGACTTCCTGTGCTTATTTTTCAAAATAAATATTTTTTCATTTTTTTTGATGTGCGTTTTAAATGATTTTTAAGGCTAAAGACATGACTTTCAGGCATGCAACCTTCCTGAATTAATTTATGTTTTCATCTGTACCATTTAAAGGTTTTATTTATCACTACAAACCATCAAAAATTCAACTTTATGTTCATAGACTATGATGGACACCAAAGCATTGTTCTCTCTCTCTTTGGCTGTTTAATTGTATATGTTTGATTGAACAATGAGCAATCATAGCAGACATAGTTCTTTTATTAAGAAAATTAAAACAGTATCAGAAATGTTGTGTAAATTTGTCTGGGATTCTTATCAGAATTATTAAAAATCTGCTTCTGTAATAAATAATAAACACAAATAATTCCAAATAAAGCCTTTCCAATTGCATAACAGACTGAACTATCAATTCACACTGTGCTCCTATAAGCCAAAACAAATTTAAACAAAGCTTCTTTGGCTGATAACTTACATACATGTATATACATATATCCATGAAAGTTTTGCTTTTTCTATGACATATGCAGTATCCATATAAATGCACGTTAAAAGAATTATGTTGGGGCTTTTTTCTGGGTTTCTGCCTACTGAACTCTCAGAAGACGAACAGCAAGTGTAATAGCATTCAAAGAGTATTTTTCCCTATATTTCAGTGGGTAGATTTACACTTTGTTCACTGTTTCTGCTCCAGTTTCATTGACACAGCCTTTTCTGTCTACAATATTGGGAAGTTTTTAAACATCTTTGTTATGGCACCATATAAAAAGATGACTGGAAGGATAATTGTTCATCCTGTACAATCATTTAAATTCTGGGTAGAGATGGATAGGAAAAGATAAATCCTTTGGTAAGAATATTTTGACATTTCAAAAAAAATCTGCAATTTCAGAAATGATTTCTTTGTTTTTTATTTGTAAAGTCAGCATTTCCCCAAAAGAGAGCAGGGTGACCACCTACAAAGCAGTTTGTGCCTCTGGAGACACAAATTTTCAAACTCTTCTGACACAGATTCTAGGGAAGTGTGCTGTGAGCCGGTAGGAGAATTCAGACACAAACTGTCAGAAAGCCAGGAAAATTTCAGATGGAAATTTATTTTCAGCACTGTTTTGGTGAGCAAGGCTGTCTTCCAACTAAACACTTCTGGTTTTAGAAATTCTGAATTCTGAAGAAAAGTGCTAAGTCTCGATTTTTGTGACCAAATTCTTTTTAGAAGACTTGTCCCAGACTTCTTTTATAGGATTACCACTTGGTTTAAATGGTGCTCAAATGCAATGGACTTCATCCTACCTTATTCCTGTTTCACTCATTTCTTGTGGAAAGACTGAAGACTGCCATGAATGAATGATATGTGGCATGACAACATCGATGACAATATCTAAGTGTTGTAAAGAGACCTTTTCCTTATGTTGGCATGCTTAACAATAACAATTTAACTCCATTTGTTGCAAGAAATTTAATATCTTGAGCCTTTTAAATTTCAATTTTAAGAAACATGATGAAGGAATTTTATCATGTGCAAGCATTTCCTCAGTCACAGTAAGACATCAGTGTTTCTCTGAAGAGCACGGGGAAACTATATTGATTGTGCATCTCAGGATAATGCATCTTTAAGAAAGTCCAACCTCACTGGATTTATGTGAGACACAGTAGTGCTCTGTCCACTCAAAATAACGGACTGTGTGTGATCCACAATGGTCCCAGAGTCTGTTTACTTTTGAAACATAGTTCTCTGTTCTGTTTTCTACAATAGTCACATCTTTAAATCAAATCTATGTGCTTAAAGTAGCCAAAATTGAGTAAAATATTTACTTGAAAAAGTAAAGGCTTTAGCGTTCTTCAGAAGGCTGGTGGTCTCTAACAATAAGGTTCCAAGTAGTTTTTAGTCTTTTTGGCACTGTCAAGCAATATTTGCAACAGCTGTGAGGTGGTGCAGTCATACTGGAACAACTCATTTCTCCTGTTCACTTCTGTTGATAGCTGCATCTTCACTTTGCAAAATGGAAATTTAAATCCTCACAGCTGTATTGTGGTAGTGGTGTTAAGCAGCAGAACATAAAAAGCCTTTCTGACCTAGATAGCTTAGGATTTTGATGTGTAGCAAAAGGGTTTTGATATTATACAACAGATGATTAATCCCACAAGATGCTTTGATTCCTGGCCCTACTCCAAAGTCCTTTTTATGTATGTTGAGCTTTAACCAGATAGACAGTCTAGTGGAGGACTTGTTTTAGGTGAGACACAAGAAATGCAAAAAATCCCAAATGAGTATGAAGGGAACAGCCATGATTTCTCAGGAATATAACAACTATCTGTAAATACTATAAAAATTCTAAAGAAGAAATTGAGAAAGCAGAGAGGGAAGAAAAAACAGAGGCTGATGTTTGGCTATATATAAGAATATATATTCTCAGCAACTTCAGGGCACTTGTTACTTGAATCAAGTGTTTCACACAGTGATTAGGGCATTGCTGGATGTGTGCTATTGCACCATCTGGTCTCTCCTATCCTAAAGTGACAAACTGTCCCTGTGGTATCTCAAGGAGTCTGCAGGGAATCAGTGACTCATGAATCTCCACTATGGCAATGGGCTTACTGAGTCTTCTTTTTTTATCAGTCCAACAATGCTGCTCTTCACAAAGAAGAGACAAGACATAGTTTATTTGAGACAATAGTTTATTTAATTTGTTGGGTTTCTTTCTAGTATTCCTCTTGAGATGTATGCATGGAATTACTACTGGAGGGGTAACTGTTTTAGGTCCTGCAGCCTGTTAGCCATTGGCAGTACTTTTTTTCATCTGCCCATAAAACTCCACAGCTTTAACAAAGCATTATTCAGAACAGTGTTAAAATATCCTGATAGTGCTGAATAGACTCCACAGTGGTTTCTTGGCTAACATTTTGGTTAGTCTGTTTAATCCTTGAACAGACTGTTACTATGACTGTTAACATCAGAAAAAAATCTTCATTTATAGACATGTGTAAAAGCCTCTTTATTTGCATTTGTGTGTGTGTTATCTAGATTCAATTCATTTTAAGTCTGCCGTCCACATCTCCAACTTTGCTGACGTCATTTTCAGAAATATAGACATTGCCTTCTTTACATAGGATGGAAAGTGAAGAATGCAAAAATCCAGGAGTATCATATTTTTTTTCTTCCTAGCTGAGTTGTTGCTCATTTATTCCTCTTTTGGAAAGACACAAGAACCATAGGATATGGGTAATAGCATATTGCCAGTTCTGTCAAGGCTCCATTTTAATTTTCTTTCACGGGTTACCTGCAATCCTGATCCTGACCTGTGTGTAGTTTTGTCACTGAATGTCTGCCATATTTTCCCCACTGCGACAGTTAGACTTTGTTTCTGATGCAAAGCGTCCTAAGATCCATGGCTGGAGAATACTACAGAATAGTTTTACTGGAACTTATTTTTTACGCCAGCATGGCAGAAATACGATGTTAGATATAATATAGCTATTGCTTGTCAGTTTTAAAAGTGTTTCCTCAAAACTTGAGATTTACTTGGGTATCTTATTTAAGAGATTGTTTGATATAATGAGTTTGTTCTTCTACTTGTACATTTGACTTCACAAGTTACACTCTGACAATATCCCTCTTAATCCTACCCTATCCATATGCTTTGCCTTAGGGCCTAATTTTGTGCCTGCTGACAGGAAAAAAATGTCTCCTTATTTATGAACCAGTGAGGTTTCCTAAACCTATGATTGTATTAAACTTCTGAGTCTACATTGTTTGCCAATTTTCCATAAGTGAATTTCATGTTGCTTAGTCAGGTTACTCCGAAATCCCCTAAAGAGGAGGTAAAGAAAAGCATGATATCATCAGTTCAGGAGTTGCCTAACTTTCCAGGCATGTAAGTGCTTTCCTTATAATTAAGTGCTAAAAGAAATGTCCTGTAAGGCAGAAAGGTGGCCTGCTGTTCAGCATGACAGTGGGAAGCTGGTGAGTCCTACACTGCTCCAAAGACTTTCTGTAAAACTTTAACTCTGTGGGAGATAAAAAGAAACTAGGAGGAAGATGAACATGAACTTGAAAACTCTGATAAGCTCTAGCTCTGCTTGTAACAGATAACCAGATGATATGACTCAAAAGCAGCCAAGGACTGAGGCATGAATACTCTTTCTCTTCCACACCATACTGTACTAGGAATTAAATATGTTCTGATTGATGAGGAATTATATAAAAATGAAGGGATTTGCATGGATGGGAAAGAATAGCACTTGCTGCTGCAATGCTGTAGAAGGAAAA
>VWZY01006146.1:66674-110030 GCA_013399075.1 Chloroceryle aenea | reverse complement strand
AAAACCTTATTTTTTTTTTTTTCCCCAGGAGATTCTTATACATCCTTATCTGCAATATGTTGTTGATAATGTGGTGCTTCTTTCAGTAAACCAAAAGGTTTACTGAAAGCATATCTAATGGAACTCTGATTTTTTTATATCTGCTTGTATTTCTATTCACATGCGTATCTAGTACCTTGCTCCCACTGGCTATGTTTCTGGCCAGAAAAACATACAGGCAGTTTTATGTCATTTTTACTGGCGCTCCATTTCCAGAAGCAGTGCACTCTTGAGCACAAAGTAGAACAAATCTACACCTGCTCTAAATTGGACAGGCTCCTAACAGCCTTTCCACAAGCCAGAGATTGCCTCAGCACACTGCAGGGTCCACAAGACAAGGTTGCTGGCTCTGCTCCACCTGGAGTTTCTAAGCCAGGTAGGAGAGGAGACTTTCCAGGTGCTTGGAGGTGTTGATGAAGTTTAGGAGGTGAGTTCTGGGGCAAGGTCTTGTGCAAATAACCATTGAGCGTACACATTTAGGGGATAAGAATGAACGCTTCTCATGTTACCATTTTTTAGCTTTTTCCTTGTTATAAACCTGACCATCAACCTAACCTGAACACTCATAGTACTGTTTTCTTATTTCTTTCACTTGATCTAGTTGCCCCTTTCTGCAAAGTGCCATTGTCAGAAACCATTAGCTGCAAAGCTATTATATGAAAACTTCACCAATCATTACTTTATGAAGTCTATCCAGTCCTTAAATCTTAATTGAGGAATAAATCACTACACAGTTTACCATTCTCATTGTAAAGTATAACCAGTAATGGAGGAAAAAATGAGACAGTTTTTCAACTCTTTTCTCAGATATTGTATTAAGAGAATGTAAAATGAGTAATAAAGCAACAAAGACATGAAATAGTCTGAAATTAATGAGAAATGCTTGATTATGATTTACCTCTGCTGCCAACATTAGAAACTGAGCAAAATTCAGCCCCTGTATAATTGTCAATATATAAAGGCCAGCTGTCAGATAAAGACCTTTTCTATTCACATTTCCTGTCCAAAAATATATAGCTGTACTAGAAGCTGTTAACAATTTCTTTCCCCAAACCATTAACTAAATTTTGTTTATGTAGGAAATATTTAGAGGTCACTTACCCATAAAACATCTTGTGGAAGAACCCACATGATGGTATTTGCACACATCAGAGCATGCTTTCTGGTTTTCACCCTTCTTCCACCAGTCTTGCTAGTATAAAATATTGATCTTAATGATGTGATTCCTGTGCTACATTAATCTTGATGAAGCCAGAATGAATACAGTGTCTCCCTCACAAGGAATAAGTAAACCTTCTAAAACTTACCCAAATCAAATAGGTATCATCAACTAATGCTGTGAGAGTGTTTCATAAAAATCTAAAAGTCTTTGTTACATTAAGATGTGGCAATGATTTTATTATTGAAACAGAAAGCTGTGAGCACCAAAGGAGTTAAAGTACTGCAAATTAATCTGCATTTAGTAACGAAGAGCACAATTCTGTTCCACTGGAGTGACTGCAAATTTGTATCCTTTAAATGCACTAACATCAAAGATTTGTTGACCCTAATCTTTCTGAGGTTTTTTTGGAAGAATACAGAACTATCTGCCTTCTACATTTGCCACACAATCTATTGAGCCTACCACCTTACTGTAGGCATTGTATTTTTGATAATATTGTGTAGAGATAGAGAATACAGAAATACTAGGAGAAGAGAGGAACTAACCCTAGTATCTACCTGTTATCTACATTTTGTAAAATTACTTTTTCTACTAAGAACATCAGTGGCAAACTGGAAAAACTTTAAGCTTCACTTAAAATAAAGGAAAAGGCAAAAAGTAAATCCTACATGAAGAAATTCCTGAATTATAGTTCTACAATCTACATTCACTCCTGTTCATCAAGGCATTGAGTTCCCAAGTTGCCTAATTATTGAGATTGCTTGGCATCTAGATGCCCATCAGACAGTGCTAATTAACCTTACTGCTGAAAATACAGGTGTGAGAACCCCTACAGGGTAAATTCAATGCCTTGCCATACATACACCAACTCAGTCTGACACAATTCCACCTGACCTCACCATAATACAGCAACCCAATTACAACAGTTCTAAGTATTAGGTCATTTGGATTTTCCAACCAAGGTTAATCAAGCTAAATAAAAGTATAAGGGAATTAAAAACTTGCATGTCCTCCTCCTCCTTCCACCTGTCCTGCTCTGACTGAAGTGCCAGTGTGTCTACTATTGTCAGAAAGTTGCACTCCAGAGCGTCAAGATACTCTTCTCTTATTCCTGTTGTATTGTGTCTGACTGACATGGGAGTTAGTTTTCCCCATAGCAACCCTCATAGTGCTGTGCTTTACATTGGTAGTTAGAAAGGTGCTGATAACACACCAGTGTTTTGGCTGCTGTCAAGCAGGGTTCACACAACATCAAAGATGATTCTCCAATATTTTTCGCCTCACCAGTAGGCTGGGGGCAGGGCAAGTTCTTGGGAGAGGACATAGCCAGGAGATCTGACCTTAACTGACCAAAGGGATATTCCATACCTGATGACAACCACTGAGCAACAAAAACGAAGAGAAAGGAGGAGACAGGAGGGCATTCATTATTATAATATTTGTCTTCCTGAGTAGTGCTATGTGTACTGAAGCCCTGCTTCCTGGGAAGTGGCTGGACATCATCTGATGTTGGGAAGTAAAGAATAAATCCTTTGGCTTCCTTTGCTTCTACATGTGGCCTTTGCCTTTGCTTTATTAAACTGTCTTTATTTTGACCCACAATTTTATCCATCTGATTTTCTTCCCACCCTGTCCTGCTGAGGAAGGGGGTGATAGAGTGGCCTGGTGAGCACCTGGCATCCAGCCAAGGTCAACCCTCCATACCCATCCAAGATTTACAGTGCAAAAAGAAAAGAGGGATGGAGGAGGAATACCAGCAACAAGTTTTTACTCCTGTCTGTTGATCTAAACACTGTAGAATGAAAAGCTTCTTTGATGTCCTGTAACACACATACACAAAATGACTTATTAAAACCTATACATAGAATGAAAAACAAGTGCCCTTATATAGGATTCACTGCTAATTCATCTTTGACACTATGTTATTAAATTCAGTTTAATTTCAAGAATTAGGTGAGGTTTTAATTCCTCAGAAGCTTCAAAAGGATGAATGACAGATAAAGAAGTATGTTGTGCCATCTCAAATTACCTATTATCTGGAAATCTGATCCTAGAAAAGTTTTGTTAGAAAAAAGGTAGCATATCTGAGAAAGAAGAACTTGTTTTTAATTGACAGCTAGAATATGTAAGATTCCCCTTCATAATCATTAAACAAGTACCACTATCCTTCATAGTGTACAACATAATTAGTAGGATTGACATCTTGTTCTTAAGCACATATAGTGTGCAGACAACTCAAGCATTTTTCACAGAGGTAATGCAACTTGGTTCAGAAATTTGTTCATAAATTACTATATTTAGAATAATTTAAAAGGAAAATTTCACTGTGAGAGGTGACTTATGTTAATCATCATGGCTATTTATTCAGTCATCACATTATATTCCATATAAAGTATATTAATGAAATAAACTGTCAGTGAAATGTATTTACTGCACCATTATATTAATATAATCTTAGCCCACGCTCATTATAATGGCACCTTCTTGAAAGATAAAAAAAAAAAAGAAAGATAAATATCAGGAAAACCTGTAAATATATCATTAAAGAACCTCACTGCTACATACTTCAGTTTAACTTCTATTTTTTTTTTTTTCTTTTTCTGCAGGTTGTGACCTCATACCAGTCCAGTATCTCAGATGGGGTGATCCTGAACCAATTGCAGCAGTTGTTTTTGCATGTCTGGGTCTGCTGGCCACCTTGTTTGTTACAGTTATATTCATAATGTACCGTGATACTCCAGTGGTCAAATCATCCAGCCGAGAACTTTGCTACATCATTCTAGCTGGCATCTGCTTGGGTTACTTGTGTACTTTCTGTCTCATTGCAAAACCTCAACAGATTTACTGTTATCTTCAACGAATTGGCATCGGCCTCTCGCCAGCTATGAGTTATTCTGCTCTAGTAACTAAAACCAACCGCATTGCAAGAATCCTGGCTGGAAGCAAGAAGAAAATTTGTACAAAGAAACCTAGGTTCATGAGTGCCTGCGCTCAACTGGTTATTGCATTTATCTTGATATGTATACAATTAGGCATAATTGTTGCCCTCTTTATAATGGAGCCACCAGATATAATGCATGATTACCCAAGCATCCGAGAAGTCTACCTGATTTGTAACACCACCAACCTCGGTGTTGTAACTCCCCTTGGATATAATGGATTATTAATTTTGAGTTGCACCTTTTATGCATTTAAGACAAGAAATGTCCCAGCTAATTTCAATGAAGCAAAGTATATTGCCTTCACAATGTATACCACCTGCATCATTTGGCTGGCTTTTGTGCCAATATATTTTGGAAGCAACTACAAGATAATCACCATGTGTTTCTCAGTGAGTTTGAGTGCCACAGTGGCCCTTGGCTGTATGTTTGTGCCCAAGGTCTACATCATCCTTGCTAAGCCTGAAAGGAACGTACGCAGCGCATTCACCACATCAACTGTGGTCCGCATGCACGTAGGGGATGGGAAGTCATCTTCAGCTGCAAGCCGTTCAAGCAGCCTGGTGAACCTATGGAAAAGAAGGGGATCATCTGGTGAAACCCTTAGGTAAAGTTTGCTTATGTGGGATTGTGGGGAATCAGTTATGATCTTCTGAGAGCTATTATTAGTGGAAAAGGGAAATATATTAATTCCATTTGCTTTTGCACTGGGAGAGGAGTGAGTCTTCTCTCCAACACCTGTAACAGTTTCTGGTTTGATTTAGACAAAATGCTGTGCAAAAATGGGACAGAGCAATGGGCAAATGATTATGAGTTTGGGTACTGTATCATCTGTACACTTAATGTAGGGAGGGAAACAAGACTTTTTTTCAAAGAAAAAAAAAAAAGAAAAAAGAAAAAAAAAACACAAACACAACAGAACAAGAAATATATATCTTTGCTTTGTCTTGAATGCAAGCATTTGCAATCTCTTTCCCTTCAGTGAATTGCACAGCGTCTATATTTTGACTCTAGTCACTGCAGTAAGAAAACAGGGCTGCCGCTACTGCTACATAATCAATGTGAAGTAGTAAAGACAAGTTGCATTGTGAGCAGCCACTCTCAGGCATCTGAAGATTTGTTTCATATGACTCTTCTGTTATACCTTTTATCTTCTATTCCCTTGATTTTCCTTTCTTCTATTATATCTTCCTTCTTGCTTTCTTTTTGTTCTCACCTATCTTCTCTTCTTTACCTTTCTTGATACCTCTTTCTGTATTCATCCTTCTAACTCCATCAAATTCAGATGGTTACAGGCCCTGCTCTTGCTACCCTTCCTGTCATTTTAGAGGTACTCCTTGCAAAATATTTCTTTGCTGCTTCCCAAGGAATTTTTTTAATTCAGTAATCATGAAGATAACTAGTATTGACAGTGTATAATAATTACAGTAAGTGGACACTAAAGAGAAAGGGGAGCTCTGGAGTGGAAATACTGTCCTGCTTCATAGACAGAGTGTGTAGAAGTGCACCCAGACCAGTGGTTCATTTTTATCTTTTGATTCCTTTCACTTTTGATATAGATGCTATGGGGATGATTTGGATTATTTAACTGCTGGCATAAACAAAGAATTCTGCCTCTGTGAAAGTGCAGAGAAACAGTTTTGTCTTTCCTCAGGTATGTCTGTCTAGCCTGGAAGTGACAAGTACAGTTTTTCTCCTCACTGAAACACAAGTGGATTTTTGTATTGATAATATGAATATTTCCAGACATATCAATGTTCACAACTGGAGTTAGCATGTAACAAGGGCAATTTGTACCTCTATTTTTGTTTGAACCACAATTTAGACTCAACGGAGGATTTTCTTCATAATACCTACAGGACAGGTTATGCCAAAATGATTACTTGTTTCTGTCAGATTATTGCTAATGATTCTCTTTCAGGAATTTTGAATTGCTACAGAAATGGCTAGTCTGTTACAAGGTATTTTATACCTATGGTCAGTTAATGATAGCATCTTCCAGCTCCTCAGTGCCCCAAGGTGTTTAGGTTAGAAGTCCTATAACAAGTTCTGGGCCAGCTAAAAGAGGCATTCTTCATAATACATCCTCAATAGGAGGGCATTCTTACTCTTTGAAGATCATTGTTATTTTCCCTCACTTTTTCTGCAGAGCTCATTTGCATCTCACCAACTTTTTTACTCAACAAGATGAAGTTTTAAAGACAGGAAGATCTTGGGCTGGGAAAAGATTTGTTTGTCAAGATTTGTGCCCAGTTTTGAAAGATAAAGTCTTTGTTTGGTTTACAGAAGTGAGGATTGTACACTGCTATTAAATATCCTAAAAGACAAGGTGTATTTTCTTCTTTTTGTGGACTCTGTTTCCATTTCTTTATATCCTTCAATGTGTAGATAACACCTGTGGTAGAGCTACTAGCAGAATGAAAGAGATAATCATTGATAATGCCTTCTTTTGCAGTAGCACTATCTTAGAAATGTCTTTGATCCTGAAGAGCATTGAATGTGCCAGATATGTGTGTGTAGGAATGAAAATAGCAGCACAATGCTGATACACAGACATATTTCCCCAGATATAAAGAGCTAGAACATTTAATATGAAACTTGGAGAAAAACTTTTATGTCATAAGCAATGTTTGTCAACACATAAAACTTCAATAATGAAGACAGTCCTAATGGATGTGTCTCTGAATCTTCAGCTGGTTAAACTGTGATGGAGCCGGTGAGCTTAGCAGTGCTCGTCCAATATGTGCCGGAAGAGTTTGGGAATCCAAGAGCAAATTAATTCCATCGATCATGGAAAATTAACTTAATCAATGTCTATTTGGTTGCATGAAAAAAAAAAAAAAAATCCAAAGCAGAGTACTGGAATGTGTTGAGTGCTGCTCAGGACTTCACCTGTGTCTGATTTCATCTCCAAGAAAAAAAAAGTGAAAACCACTTTCAGCTTCAATTCTGCTTACTGTAAGGAATGAGCAAACAGAGTCTGATCATATTACTAAATACTCAAACATTTAAAAAGATATTGTAATAAGTAATACAGTAAAAGGTATTATTCAGTACAATGCTCAAAAGCTTGTTTGGCTAGTTATTCAAGTAAACACTGAAATACTCAGAACCAAAGGAAATATGCACTAGAGCTACATGGTATTATTTAAATAGCTCAGAGGGGTTTTATTTAAAAGAGAGTGAGTCATTGCTGAATTTTAAAGAAACATGCTATTTAAATCACCAGTGCATAGAGGGGCCCCTATCATTAGTACATTGCTTCTTGACACTAATTTATAGCACAGTGTAGTATTGCATCAAATCATTGTCAAAGAGATAATGTCAGTGCTCCATTCAGAGCTTTCACATCAGCTGCAAAATGACAGACAAGACTGCTTTTGCCTAAAGAAAACAATGCATCTCTTAGAGGTCTAAATTACTTTTTGCATGGGGTATTCTTCAATTAAGAAAACTCAGGCAAGCTGTGGTTATGTGTTGGAATAAAATTTCAGATACTGATATATGTAGAAGGAAAGAGTAAAACTATTCATTACCTAGTGAAATGAAAACAATTTCTTAACAAAACTTAACAAAATATATTCTAACCTCATTTAAAAATGGATCTACAAACCAGACATTATCAGAAGCAATTCCACAAAGAATGCTGAACACTACATAACTGGAGTCGAAGTAACACACATAGTGTAGAGACACATCCGAACCTTCTGCTTCCAGTTATCTTATCAGTTAATTTCACAGGGACTAGAACGGCCATAAATAAATTGAAGAAATCTTACCTTAAGGTTCCAGAAACTATCAGCACATATGCCACACAGCCTTTTTGCAAGAGTACAAAATCCAAGGCTAATTTGTCCTCTCCTCATTCTCAAATAACTCTGTGTCCCACATAAGATAAGGACCATGTATTTCTTCCACAAGAGCTGCTACTGTGATATTTCTAGACAGGACTGCACACCAAAATGTCTGTCACGTTACTTTGGCTTGGTGGATCGAGCAGATAGATGTTCCAGAGTTTCTCTTACCTTTCTAATAACTGAACCCTGTATTTCACACAGTAATTTAGTGACTATAGGTGTTTATCTCTTCTGCAACATGTATTTAAATGTCCCAAAACACATATGCTCCATTTTCCAAGCCTACATATGCTGACCTTTTAAATACATGCATCTCTCTACACCTACAAGTTTGTTTTCACTTAAAGCAAGTAATAAACCATTCTGAATGACCAGCAGTGTTAAAACCAGCTGTAAACACTCTCTCTCCCACACATATGGACTAAGAAAGTCTTAAAAATCCTACCAATATTTTTCTATCTGCCCTTTAAATTTCTCCCAAATCTTCACAGTGCAGCCAATGCTTCTCCTCTCCAATTCTCCCCCTGCTGCTTGTAGATGCCCCAGAGGTTCCTGCCCTCAGCTGCTTCTTTTGAAAGCCACCAACCCACCCTCAAGGTTCCTCAATTGCTTCAGCAGAAAATTCTCCACAGTTCCAGCCTCTAACATGTTATAAGAAAATCAAGAGTAACGTAGCATCCTTCTATAGCTCAAGCTGTGACCTGGACATAAATAGCAGAGCTGTTCAGGCAGTGAGGTGGGAAGCTCTGAAAGAAGAGGTCAGAAAACACCACTGCAGTCCCAAGTTAAGGCATGTTACTTGGAGATGAGAGGCTTAGTTCTTATGCATCCCCCTTTATCTATTTTTGCAGTGATAGTGAGAGATAGAAGAAAGGAATTAGGCAACTAAAGTGTTTTTTAACTGCCAGTTGGCCATTCTCCCAGTGATGTAAGACTCATTTAGGTTTCTGCTACCATATTCTCAAAGTACTCTTCTGAAACAATATAAAACATTATCATCTTCTAAATGAGTTAGGGTTGCTGAAAGTAACTATTCATTTAAGTAAAATGATGGATCAGTACTTCCAATCTGTTACCCAGGAAGATACATATAGTAATTTGAAAAGAAAGAATCATCACCAGCAGAGAATGTTAGCCAGATTCAAGACACATTGTACCAGAGAAGAGAAAAAAAAGGGGCACATCTATCTCTGCACCTTATCATTGACAGTTATCCACAGCAACTCAAAAATCTCATTGAGATTAAAGCTTTATAGCCTGATGTGGCTGTGATGCTTTATTCCACCTGGATTTACTACATGCTACACTACATCCTAAATAATTAAAAATAAACTGTATCTGTCAAAAGAAATTAACTACTCTTTTTTTTTTTTTTTTAATGCATTAGCCTGTCCTCTTAAGAAGTTTCTCTGCCACTGTGTAATTGCAGAAATGGGCATTGCTCTGTATACATCTGCAGAAGTGATAGGATGGACAGCTTTCATGCAGGAGTGAGGATCCCTTGCTCTAGTAAGTCACCGTAGACTCACAGAGTAGTTTGGTTTGGAAGGGACCTTAAAGATGATCTAGTTCCTACCCTCCTGCCATACCCTCAGGTGAACCACAGAATTTTTATTTTATAAATCACTATTATTTTGTTTTATCTTGATCCACTTAGGCAAAGATGCTCAAACATCCACATAAGAATCAGATGCCATTTGGCAGCATTTTTTCTCCCCCTCAAGTGCTACACTGCTAAAGTAATAGAAGCTTGAGGGAAGAAGTGCCTGTCTTGCACAGGCATCAGAAAAAGCATTCAGGTGTCCAGGCTCCTGTGCTGTTAAATGCCATTCCCTGTCTCTTATGAGGAAAACATGATAAGCAAGATAGATCTTTCCACTGGACTGGATTCAGCGCTGGACCACCAGTGGCTAGAATTAGTGTTTATATCAGACAGACTCAAACTGTGCCATAATTAAATATTTTGGAAACAGGTGTCTGCCATCACACTGTGTGCTCTGTTTTCTGCAAGGAACAGCTGGTTTTCCCTCTTATCTGTTTTCTCTCTTTTTCCCTCTTGTGACTGTTTCATTATAATTCAAACAGGAGTTATTTTGATCCACAAAATAAGAAAAATATCCTTGGATCAGACTAGAAGCTGCCATTCATGGTTTAAATATATTGCAGTCTAAATATTATATAATACATCACCACATCATGTCTCAGAATGAAAATCTTGAGTTTTTCAGGAGCCTGAAGTGAAATTTCTCAAAAAAACCACCTTTGTTTCTCAGGATTTTTTTCAAATGTTCCTTCTCATTCTGAATCTGATTGAAATCTATTTAAAAGTCTGAAATAAACAAGTACACTGAAAATTTCAGGTTTGAACTAACTTGAGCAATCTTAGCTGTTACAACTTCTTCAAGGTCTGATTACTGCTGTGTTGCAGTATCAGGAAAGCCCCAGGAAGGCTTTTTGTTTCTAGACAAATGGGAATCATCATGAGAATAAACCTTGGCCACTGTTGCAGACATCATGCCAAGGGGCTTCAAGATGCAGTCCATGAAACTCCCATTGGCCAGGTATCAAAGTTTGACTGGTTGAAAGTCACATACAAGCATAAGCATGTAGATTTGTAGCTATGGCCATCAATCTGTAATCTTAGAATACATGTATGGGTTATCCGCATAAAGATTTCAATGTAAATTTGAGAGATGCTAATTCCCTACGCCTTGGGAAGATAAGTTAAATGAGAAATGAAACAGAGCTCTTATTTAACATAGAGCTCTGTGTCCTGTAAAGAAGATGGAGTACCAGAAAAACTGCAGGAGTTTTGTAGAAAGCTGAAGCTGGCTTGCATTCCTCACATGTACACCCATTGAGAAAGATACTGATCATGAGTTTCTGCCACAGCATATTCTATTGGGACACATTTCTTATTGTACAAGTGCCAATTTTGTCTTCATTTATATGCAGCTGGAACAATTTCTTTGACAGATTTTGAATATGATAAAAGAACACTACCCTTCTCTTCCAAACTAGTCTCTAAAAACTTTTTACTTAACAGATTTTGTCAGGGCATGGGTCATAGGTTTGTACTCAAAATTTTCATAATCAAAGGCTGAACTACTCTTGATGATCTGGTTGGTCACACAGTACATTAAAACTAACATTCCATCAGATCCATTGTCTGGCAAAACAAGGGAAAACACAACTTTCCCAATTCACAGAATAACAATCCATCATAATCTTCATTAAAATTATTGTTTGTGCAATATCTGCAGGTAGCTGCAGTTAATTACTCATAGAAACATGAAGCTGAATATAGAAAAGGTTGGAACCTCGCAGTACTGAGCTCAAGACTGGTGTATCGCATCTTGTACAGAGTTCTATTGGCAGCCTGTCAGCTATGCCAGCATGGATTGCTCTCCTATTGGAGCCTGCTGAAGCCATTGCCTTGTATAAAATAAACACTGGCTGGAAAAGGCAGATAGTTATTTTCTAGCCTGGTGGAAAGAACAATGATTTTTAATGTCAGACAATAACAAAGGAAAGATTCCAGCCTGAGCCTCTTTTACCCCATAAGTGCCCCATCCGTCAGGCTTTTATATTTGCTTTACACTAGAGGACCTTTTCAATTCTGCTTTTATTTCACTGCCAAACCACCAAAAGAAAACCCACCCCCAATAAAACAACAACAAAATGACATTATTTGTAATTCTGAAGTTTTATAGAATAGACAAATAATTTATTGATGCAGTTTAGGTTTTTTTTAAACAACCTTGCATGTATAGGGAACTTACCAGGAGATTTTCAAAGAATGTTAATCAGAACTAATGTTTAAGAAGTTACATTAGTTACAGAAAGTTACAAGGTTACATTATAGAAATGACCAGCACAATCCTTGAACTATAGCACTGACCAGTTTTTAGCCTTTGCTCATCTCTGCAATAAATCCTAGTGTTAGCTGAAATGTGAACATGCTGCACACCACAGGACCAGAAATTATTTTAAGGCAAAAGATGTCATTGAGAAATAAACATGTATCAAAAAATAAGTTAATTTCTACAGATGCTGTTTAAGGTAACCATTTATTATAAACTGCACAAAAATACTTAGGTGGCTTCATAATACGAGACAATGGGAAAAAAAAAAAAAAAAAAAAAAAAAAAAAAGGGGGTAAGCTTCTTGTGTAACCTAGTCTCATTAGAGCAGGTAACAATTTACATGGGGTGAATGTTTGGCTCAATGGGCACTGTTTTTATTTAAAAAAAAAATAATCATAATTATCCATAGTGATACAAGAAGATATTATTTGTTTGCTTCATAGCCTTGATATAAAAAAATTGCAATGCATTCCGTAAAAATAAAATTTGACCCTTCAAAGGAAGTAATCCTTTTCACTGATTAGTTTACATTTATTACTCAATCTATTCCCAAATGGATCATTAGGCACTATTTTAATCTAATAAACCATGAAAATTGAGATTGAGATATTACTGAATTGTTTCAGATATCCATTTTTCCTTAAATAATTTAGAATATTTTATGAAACTCACTGAAAGGTATTAGGTCTGAAAGATTTTGATAAATTGATGCTAAAAGATTCCATCTATAGAAAGAATTGATATTCTTGAACACCCTGACTACAATGATGTTTAATTTGTGTGTGGTGCTAGTGTTGCTGTTTTGAAATTTCCCCTCAAATTTAATTAAAATACCGATCAATTGATATAAATTGTCTGGCTGCATTAACTAAGCACATGTATTCAAGCCTAATTTAAAAAAATATTTATATAAAGACATTGTAAACAGTTCTTTGCTTACTGTTATACAAATATGATCTATAATGCAAAACTCCGTCTTGTTACCAAATTAAAAAAAAAAAAACACAACACCAGTGATGATAGGATTTTTATATATATAATATTTTAGGGGAAGAAGTAGCTGAGGAGGAGTATTCTAATTATTAACAACAATGTCTACCCCTTTCACCTTTTTTCCATCTGCAAGCCTGTCTCCAAAATATCTGGTGACAAACAAATTTCACCATATACTATATCAATATTTTCCTTATTAGTCATGTTAAAAAGCACCAGACAAGCCATGCAGATGGCCACATATCCATTAGTAGGCATGACATAGCACAGGTTTGTCTAACAAAGTAACTTTTGGATCTTTCCAGATAAACTGATATGAACTAGCATGGTAATTAATTTGAGAAACAGAATAAAAGGTCATCCACCCCTCTTCTTCAAATGTCCAAACAAGACATGAGCCAGTCTACAGCTATGGAAACAATGTATGAACTATAAAGTATGGTATTTATATTTGAATACTGAAAGTTGGTGTAAACTGGTAGAAGAGCTGGAATCTCAGCTGGCTTCAAACTGCATTTGGTTACAGATGTTTTTTAAAAACTACGACTGAAATTCATGGCAAGTGTCTGTTAAAATATAAAACAACAACCTCTCTTTTAATTTGTTGTATTTTCAATTATATATTGCAGTAGTTAAACATTTTGCTATCAGTTAATGACTTTTAACACAATTATACAGTGCCAAGTCATTTTACAATCCACTATCAAATAATGAGGTAGAAGAAAAAGAAAGGTTAAGAATCTAATAAATGAGCACTAAAGATGCAAAACTGTAGAAAACAAAATAGAGTTAATATATTATACAGCATAGTGTAACAGATCCAAGTAAAAATCATTAGAATAGAGACAGTTGTTTCTTATCGGTCAGCAAAATGTAAAAATGTCGTGTTGAACTCTATACTGAGATAAGGCACTGCAAATCAGGGCACATCCATCCATTTCATGAAGCTAAAGAAGTTTCTAACATTAAAATTCTTCAGAGCAAATGAGGTATATCTTCCCTTTTGAATATAATGACGGAAATAATGAATAAAACAATGAAACCTTTATTCCTATGGCATCTCTAGTTGTACATCTGAAGAAGAGGGGACAGAAGTTCAGCATAGTGCATAGAATCAGTAAAAAGAGAAATCTTGCATAAATAAGGCCCTGCTGTACAAAAAATCCTATACAATGGTGGTTCAACATTTCAGAAATATACTTTCTAGAAGAAGGTAAATAAACATACTGGTAAAATTTTTCAATACATATAATCTTCCCATAAGTCGGTAAAATGCTTTGTATATCGTTACATCAAAAAATGCCATTTTAGTTCACCATTTGCAATTACATACCAAAAAAAAAAAAGAAAGAGAGAAAAAATATGCTGCTCTTGAAAAAAAAAGTGTGGTTGGCTTTAAAGTAATTTTTGCTTGCTGAAATTGTGCTATAAAGCAGACAATGTTTTTATGTTGGACTTTTTTTTTCAAAGGAACAAAAAGTGCTGTGCATAATAACATATAATTTATTTTAGCCATTATATAAATGGGAAAAAATGCCACACTGTAAGCTAAGACCCATTTAAAAGCATTCAGTGCAATGTGATGAAATGTCAAGATAGCATGACCAATCTTACAGAACTGATTTTCAAGAACACAGTATGTTTGTAGTTCAAAGCAGTCCTTACAGTAGCAATGCTAAATATTTTTTGTATTTCATGCTTTACCATTTATGCATAAATCTTCATGCACATATTACCTTACACAGTCTAAAGGGCATCCTTAATTCTGCTGTTACGAAATGCAAGTTTATCATTTCTTAATTTGAAGACCAAGTAATATTGCAGTGAAAAAAATAATGCTACTTGCATGTAAGATCTGACAATTAAAATATTAAACTGGGTCTGTTACATATTTCAGACATAAGCATATTGAAAAGACTGTGAATATAATGGAAATTAAAAAAGAAACAAAAAACAACAGCATTTCTTCAATATACTGTAAAGATTTCTTCTCCATTCCCTCTCCTCTCCTCTCCTCTCCTCTCCTCTCCTCTCCTCTCCTCATTTCATCATTCAGGCTTTAAAAAAATCTTACTTCAGGTTTATTAAAATATAGCCAAAATGAGTATACTCATTTACTCATATACTATGGGTCATTAAGGATGATGATTCCCATATTCCCCCCTTTATTTTCCATAATATCCATTAATTTTGGTCTACAAGAGAATATTTGTTGGAAAGTGAAGAAGGCAAGGAAAAGTTCTCACAGTGCTTTAAACCTGACGTGTATCCCATGTACATCGAATTCACTAAAAGCCAAGGCAGTACAGACATGGTTTCTTTCAGCCTAGGAGTAAGTTTCTTTCTCCCTGCTGATCCCCTCTGGAGAGTGCAAAGCACTGCTGTGTAGGATAGAGTGATGTGACAAAGTATTTGCCAAATGGACAAGCACCTCAGTGACTGAATTACTGGAAATTGCTTCCAAGAATTCCTGTCACTGATCAACACTTATAAAACATATTAGTATGTATCACTAAGCATTTTTCTTAAAATATTTTCCCCCTGAGCAAAGAAATAACACAGCCAGCCAACAAAGACCTCAAAAAAACCACTAAAACTGACGCAAAATCTTTTAAATCTTACAACATAATTTAGTGGCAGCTTTTCTGCACTGAAGCAAAGTCTTCTCTCCCTTTTCTAACCAATACACACTTCTGGAATTAAAAACGAGAAAATAAATCTATTCCTGCAAATATTGCACACACTGTAGTCTTTCATTCCTCCTCCATACACCAGCTGAAATACCAGATTCATTTTCACATTATCATTTTTTATGACAACTGCAAAAAAATGTTTAAGGGTAAATCTATTAAAGCAATCCTTTATTCTAACAACCATGAAGAGGACATTCATCCAATGCAAGACACTTAGAGGAAAAATCATGTCCTTTATCTGCTCTAAGAGCCGAAACCCCTTTTTCTGCTGACACTCTGGTGTGCCTTTCTAGAACGGTCACCCAAAGAACTATGCTACTTCAGTGCACTGGTTAGATATACATTAGGAGGTCTGATTAGACCTTGGTCACTGTTTTCATAATTACATGGATATTCATCATTGAATGAATGGCAGTGGAGCAGTTACTATGGTTCAAGGTTTTGAGGCATTCTGTGACAGCATACTATTTCTGATAGTGTGGTTTCCTCTTGAGTGGATGGAAAAACCTGAGATTCAGAGTAGACTCTCTGGTAACTTTCACAGCAGTGAAGTCTGTTTGCATCCCAGACTGTAAACAATCTGGGTCAAGTAGAGAGGAGAAAAAGGTTCCTGTTAAAGAGGATGCCCTAACAGTCAAAAAGACTGGAAATTGTGTCAGTCTAATAGTTCCACAGCAAGACTGTCAGCTGCAAGACCTACTCAAACAGTTAAGAACACCTGCTGCTTAACAAAGAGTGCAATTGCATTTGATGGCTGTGTTTTGTTGTCTCCAGCCATAGTGTCCTTGGCCAGTGGTCCTTGACGAATTTCATGAGCTAAGTAGAGTTGCAACTGAATGGCCTAGGAAACTCCCAGAGAGAATGTGGGTGTTGCAGAAAGGAAAGTAGGTGCCACTCTCCTGTCTCAGTGAGTATCAGATCAGTGGTGGAAGTCATTTGAAGTGCTGATGCTAATCACTGGGGAATGGTCAATTTGGGGGGTTTCTTTATCTGTGTCACATGTTTCCTAACCAGGTGTTCTTCAGGAGCTGCCAAGAGGACTTGTTTCCTTCTTTTAGCTACTTTTTAGTATTCAGGTTATTATGAGCATTTGCAATCTCCAAATTCCTTCTCTTAGTTTTGACTTTTTCTCCTTGTGTCTTGTTGGGAACACAGTCTCTCTTTTGGTTTTTGTGACTAAATATAACTCTTTCCTTCCTGCTCTTCATAAACTGTACTTTTTTTGATGTCTAAGACCTTCACCTCATCTTTATTTCCTTTTATTTCCTGTGAAGTTTCTATACATCCTTTTCTCTTTGCTCTTACCCCCTGGATACCCCAATTGAATTTGTATGATTCAGTTTGTCTTCCTTTGTATTTTCAGTGAATTTATCTACTCTCTAAGCCCCTCCACTTTTCCTCTGCTCTAGGAATCGACTTCCATTTAATATGTACGTATCCTGCGTGAGCTTCATGCCTATCTGGGAGCACTGCATATACCACACTCTGGATTGCCTTAAAACCTTGGTAGACAGTCCACAAAGCTCCTGGTTGTCATCCTTTCAGTAAGGTTATAATTTGTAAATCAAAGGCCTTCTCTGCACTAAGCACGTGTCCTTTTTTTTTTTTTTTTTGGTCTCTGGTTCACTCTCAGATCACTAAGCTGCTTCATTATTTATACAGTGCCTCTGAGATCTGCTGCAAATGGATTCAAACTTTAACCTTACTTTGTGTGTAGTCAGGTTATTTCTTTTTACACAGTTTTTCTCTTTAAGGTATCTTTTGTTATCTAGATTAGGTGAATGGAGAATAAATAAATCATTAATTCTGTAATGTGGGAGTGTTAAAATTTGCAAGCACCCCCAGCACAGAACTGTGTTAAATATCCAGAATGAAGCTCATGGCATTTGGGAACAGGATATCACAAACTCTTTGAGAGGGCACCTTCATATTGCCCAAATTTTATCAAAGCATTTAGTTATTTCAACACCTAGCATAAGAGTTTGCACAATTAGGGTGAAATGTACCACTGGGTAGAGAGACCCAGCATACTACTTCTTCAATGCTCACTTCACTGTTAAATGATCAGAGAGTAAACAATAACCAGGTCTTACGCTGGTATATATATACTATCCAGGAATTAAATAGATCCTCAGGTATTATTTATCCAAGTGAGTTTTTCATCCAAGTACAAGGTATGGTATTTAAAACATTCACAGTACTGCATGAGGCTCTAGATTGGGGTTGATTTCACTTTAGGTCTGCATCTCCGCAAGTCAGCTAAGCGTCCTTTTTATTGCTAATGGAGAGAGGGAGGCCCATTCACGACATGAACTGTGAGTCCACCCAAATTTTATCTAAAAAATCAACTACACTGGTGCTTGCTTTGACAAGCAGAGGAACAAATCAAGTATTACAGAGGTGGAGGATCAGAGCAAAAGAATGTTTGGATTGAGAAAGTGGCCACCAGATGATTTCTCACTGATCCTTAATGTAAGTGCTTTTTTCCCTTAAACTGTTTAGCCAACCATTTTGGACTAATGAAAAAAATATGAAAAACAAAAGGTTAGCATGTCATTTATTCTGCACAACTTTTTAACTCCACATATATATAATTATATATATAAAGAAAAGAACATTTTGAGCACCTCGTCTGCATAACCTTGTTTGCTGTAGCACAGGTCTGGAGTTTTATGCAGTTATTCTACCATTCCCACGGTAGCTTTGCACTATACCCCACCACTGCCACAATAGCATTCATGTGCATGGCCCTTTGCACAGCAGCTGTCACAGAAAGCTGAGCACACAATCACTTCTTTCTGTTTGCTCCTGTTGTTGTCGTGATTTATTAGGTACAAAGGCAGGAGACTGGCCCCGCACAAGTCGGAAATAGAGTGTTTCACCCCAAAAGGGAGTATGGGGAATGGTGGGAGAGCTACAATGACCAGGTAAGCAAACAGCAAGTGGCCTTAGGGCAGTGTGATATGTCTGTGAACAAGAGGAGCAGCTCTGGACAATGCCAGGCCAGATCCTCTGTCTGTAATTCCTGTGCATCCCATATAGTATGTTTACAAAAGAAAAAGAAAAAAGAAAATACCTGGCCACTGATGATTTCTATGTTCCATCTGACCACCAAAAAAACCCTGCACCATGTTCATCTGAGTGATCCAAACCACGTGTCCTGTGTGATGTTGTTGTAATATGGTGCTTTGGGAAGGAGGAACCTTATGCCTGACTCATTAAGCCAGCAGAGCAGATGAAGTGAGACAGCATTCACACTTTGAGTAAGCAGCTCCAGACCTCCTCTGGAATGGTGGTCCTGATACATATTAGGGGTTATACTCGGTCTAATCAAAGCAGATTTTAGAAAGAGCAAAGAAAAATTGATTGATGAAAACATTTTCAATATGAAAATGTTGGTTCTCAATCAAAATATCTCGTGGGAAAGTACTGAGGTTTACTGTGGTTTTAGGCAAAGGTTACAAATTAATTTTAAATAGAGTTCAGAGCATCTTTTTCATAACTTTCTCCATTTATTTTAATTTAGATTTATTTTTCAACTTTGTTTTGGCAATTATATATTGTGTGACATTATACATCAATGTTACAATGTTAATAAATATCAAGTGCTACATTTTTTCAGTGCTAATGGGATGAACTCTTTCAAAGAGGCCATTTTGATGTTTCTGTATTGAAATATTTCAAAATATTTAATTCTGTGAAATACTTGGAGATTTCAGCTATTCACCTTGCATCCAGTCAGATTTCCAAATGTTGAACTCTCCCATAGGACAGAAAATAAATTTCTCCAGACATCTCTATTAACAAATCACATGTATCATAGATGGTTATATATATTTCACGAAACAAATGCTTTCTTAAGAAGCATTGTAGCATTGTGTTACATTCTGCTACAAGTTAGAAGCATTTTGTTTACCTTTTATTGAAAGATCTACTCATTCCTAATAAACCCCTGTATAAATATATATAAATAACCTTAGAGCACAGCATGACCAAATTATACCTTTACTCTTCCCACGTGTTACATCACAGGTGAATTTTGCCATTGCAGGAGGGTGTTCAGTGAAATACTTGGCATAGTGTTGTGTTCCCTTTGGGTACAATAACATTCACTCATGTACATAATGCTATCAGCTATGATGCCACATAGCACACACCTGAGAGACTCCTGCTGTTTAAGTAACATCAGGAATATTCATTGTTGAGTCTTGTACACAATGTACACATGCCTGTTATTTTTTGTCATCTGGTATTCTGTTCCTTGTCTGTGTGTTGTCTTTATTTTCCTACATTACATTGCCTTCAGTGATATTTATTCTTCATTTAAAAGCTATCTGGAGTCACTATATAAGATAATTTTGAAAAGAAGGAAAGTATGTGTAATGTCAGATAACTATCAACTGTATTTTGCTGTATTCAGCTTTGTTTTGCCTGGCCATACATATACACTTGAAAAATATCTTTTTTATATTTTATATCTTCACAGTGAAGAATCTGTTTGCATTCCAGAGTGTAATCGATCTGAGTCAAGTAGAGAGGAGAAAAAGGTTCCTGTTAAAGAGGATGCCCTAACAGTCAAAAAGACTGGAAATTGTGTCAGTCTAATAGTTCCACAGCAAGACTGTCAGCTTCAAGACCTACTCAAACAGTTAAGAACACCTGCTGCTTAACAAAGAGTGCAATTGCATTTGATGGCTGTGTTTTGTTGTCTCCAGCCATAGTGTCCTTGGCCAGTGGTCCTTGACGAATTTCATGAGCTAAGTAGAGTTGCAACTGAATGGCCTAGGAAACTCCCAGAGAGAATGTGGGTGTTGCAGAAAGGAAAGTAGGTGCCACTCTTCTGTCTCAGTGAGTATCAGATCAGTGGTGGAAATCATTGGGGTGAAGTGGTGGTGGAAAAAGACAGATGCAGGTTTCTGACCATTTGTGAATAATGAAAAAATCTCATCATCCCACAGGACAAAGAGGTCCCATGATTCTGATAAAATTCCACTTACATCCTTTCAGTCTAAAAAATATGTGAGATTTCATACAGGGCAGTATTGTTCAGCTAACGTTCTCAAATCCCTCATGCAATATTATTTCTGTGTATTACTTTTACCCTAGAGTAGACATTTTTCACATCAGGGCCTAACTATCTCTGTTATCTCTATTACTTTTACAAATGGCTTGGGATTTTTTAAGATGAAAAGTGGCAGAAAAATAGCCATAATGGGTACACTGTATGATTGTTTGTAAGGCTGTTTCTGATTAAGAGAAGTTTCTACTTCCTGCATTACCTATGAGCATCATTCATGTATATTTGATAAAATAAGTTATAGAATTGAATGTTTAAGCCTTCACAAAGCAGGCTTCACAACATCCTTTTATTTTTTTTTGCTTTTCTTGCATCATATTTTCACTTCTGATTTGACTAAGTGTAATGAATACAAAGCTGCTTAAAACTGCTGGTAAGTCCCATGTGCATAAATACATCTGTAAATATTTGTCAGAAAAACCAGACACATGAAATTCCTTCAACTGTATAATCTTTGTAGAGGATAGATTTCAAATCAACTCTTGACTTTGTAGATACAACTGGGAGAGTTAATTTATTTTTTTTTTAATGCATTTCTTGTGCTCCTGATTTCAGGGTCAGGCAAGCTATTTTTCCCAGTTTACATTGCATACATTTATCAAATTATCAATGAAAAGAATTTAAAATATCTTAACAAAGCCATGTTGAATGCATCCTAAAGCTTTATAGATTAGGAAGTAGAACTCATCATTTAAGAGGTATCACTATCGTCTCTCCATCCTGTGGATGCTCCAGTGTAGCAGAGATGTAACATTTTTCATGTGAGAATTGAAACACAGCACTCACTGGCTTAATTAACAATTGAAATGAGGTCGCAATAATAGAAGAAAGATGTTACATCTGGAAGCAAAATCATTTTTACATTTTGGATCATGATAATAGGCATCCTAGAATGTTTCATTCAGATACTAGACGCTTATTTCTCATTCTAATACTAGATATGTGCTAATGCTGCCAGCATTAGTATCACTGGTGACTGCACTGGGAGGTCACTGGAAATGTTTCTGTCCATCAGCTCTCTCTCACTTTGTAGTTTCTTTCATCCTTATATATTAAATTCATTCATATAAATATCATCTCTGATTTTCATGAATAAAGGGGGTATCAACAAATTACAGTTCATGAAGTAACATAAATAAGTGTCCTTGATAATGTTAACAGAAAACAGCTCTGTTTGCAAAATAATTGCAAAATGGCTTGTTTACTTATAGAGTTCAGGACGGGACAAAATTAATTTTTGCCCTGTATCATTCCTCTTTTGCATTTCATTCTTATTTATGTCCATAGAACAAGCAACATGGGAATAATTTAAGCTACATGACTTGAGTGATATATTACTGACAGGTTATTTGTGTGTGGCAGAATTGTTTGTCACTCAGGGAAACAATTATATAGACATGCAGAGGTTTCCTCAAAAGTTATTTAAAAAGAGAGGAATAGCAACAACATAAATCATTACAGTGGTAGAATTGACCTAGTTTAGACACCTTAAGGCTATGCGCCCAGTTTTAGCCAGTGATACAGGTTGTCCTACAGTCCCAGGACATCCCTTGAAATACTTTTTTCAGTGTTTTTAGCATGTTGCAAGGCACTTGCATTCTTCCAAAGATGAAGAACTTGGATCACTACAAGCAAAATGTACATTTATCTGAATTGCCTTAAGTGACAAGGCTAGAAAACCAAAATACACCGTGCCCATGCTTGCATGCATCACAGGCAAACACACAGATCACCCATCATGAAGAGTCATTTTTTAATTAAATCTACAGATAACACACAAATCCTTTTCAGGCAGGGTAATTTTATCACTGAGCCTTTAATAGGGTTTCATCAGAGGACTCTAAAAGAGCATCAGCTTCTTATTAATTTTGAATAACGAGTTGTCCTTGACAGAAAGTTATATGGACTAAGTACAGAAGTTTATCTTGCTTACCATTGCCAGATGCTTCTGTTGACAAGACTTCTTGATTAAAGAGAGAACACCGTCCTTAAGATGCAGGCTTGATCTGCACAGTGTTGGAGCAATAACTTAACTGTGTCAGCTTTTTAAAACCCAGCATGCTTCAAGTTTGAATGCAACAGTACTTCAGCCATTAAAACATATAAACATAATTTTATTGCCATTTTCAGATCAATAAAATTTACATTAGCGTTCTGAAATATAAACTTACATGCATGTATTTATAAATTAATGAATTTTAAATAATTTCTTATTATATTCAAGTCAAGATTGCAAGCAAATCATACAGGTCGCTATCGAGTTACGCCCAGTATCTGTTGTCAGTTGTACCATTTAAAATCTGGAATCAGATACTCATATTGGTACATGATAGAGAACAAAAATTCTCTTAAATTTTTTTGTTAATCTTTATTGCTTCCCCTTGCATTCCATTTCCCACTGGTGAATACTATGTAGCTATGCATTCTAAACTTTCTTAGAGAATAATAAATTCCATCATTTTAAACTAATTTTCCTATTTCATTTAAACACATAAAGATAAGTGACTTACTTTCAAATAATATCTAGTCCCAAGGCACTCAGAATTAATTTATCAACTTGGGGTAATTAATGAGAATACTAATTGATATTCTGTCAGCAAGTGCACAGCCATAGAGGAAACATTTGACATATCATAGGCTTCAAAAGGTCTCTTATTTATACCACTTTAATTTCTTGTATATAGTATGTCATGATAGGTCTAGCAGCCTGGGAAAAAGTCTAGTTATCAAAATCAAAGCAGCTTTTAGTAAAGAGACTGGAGAAACAATGAATATGACTGTCACTGAGGAAATTCCTTTTGTACATAAAGCTGAATCTAATTAACCTTTAGTGATAGAAATTTTTAAAATGTACCATGCAAAAGGTTTCATTTTAATAAATAGAAAGTACTTTGGTAACATTTTTGTTTGGAAATTATGTCACTGATTGGAGTTTGCTCTTCTGCAAATATGACCTATCCTCTGCTCTGCTCTGTTCAATGCAATAGGCCAGCAGAAAAGCAGAGTGGATTAGAAAAATGTGTATTTGGCCAAACTTAGTAGTGGAATTCCTCTGGGAGCTCAAAAGCATAATTCTTGTGTTCTCATCTAAGCAAGCCAAAATTTATTTGCTAGAAAAGTCTAAAATTTCACTGACATAAGGCTTCCCATCATCACAGGCTCATGGCAGAGCTGGGCATAATAAAGATAAACAGTTCCATTAGCAGTCATCATACTCCATGTCTCTGATCTATCTTTATTGCTCTATTTTTAAATTGTATGCATTTCGGTGGTTGTCAGTTAACATGACAGAGTAGCAATGAGCAGCTAGAGCAGGATCTTAAAGTATTATCACTGCAATTTATCCATAACCCACCTTCATTCCAGTATAAGAAAACAAATGGTGCTACTTTCAGAAAGGTCCAGTGCTGACTTTGTAGCAAGTAGATGCAGCATGATAAAGTGGATGACACATTTCTGAGATAACAATCCCAATTATTGCTGGGTATACTACTAGGATTTTAAGTATAGGGCTCATTCCTTACTGAAAAATTGCTGCTTGCTTCCTATTTATTTTTTTTTTATATCAAGGAATTTGAAAAGAATAATGGTCAAGTGTTTCAGGTGTTTGCACAAAATTTACATCAAACAGCCACTGGGTCTCTTTTACAGCCCTAGGATCTCCTTACATGCCACACATAGAGCTTAAGTACTCTTGAGCACAGAGCAAAGGCAGTAAACAAGTTTATCAGCCAAGACTGAACTAAAAACTGGCATTCAGGGGGCTGGTGACAGTTGCTCCACTGAAGATTTAACTGTCAACTCCCCTCACCAAGGGCTGGACACATCCCCACATTTCATCCTTTTCCTTTCATCAGGCTTCTCAGCCTCATATTCCCCCCTTAATGTTTGGGGTTGGAAGGGACCTTTACAGATCATCTAGTCCAATTACACTGACAGAGCACCATCACCTAGATCAGGTCACACAGGAATGTGTCCAGGTGGGTTTTGAATGTCTCTAGAGAAGAAGAGAGACTCCACAACTTCCCTGGCCATCCTGTTACAGTGTTCTGTCACCTTAATAATTGTCTTCTGAATGGTGACCCGGGAGTGACATGTTCCCTTCACAGTCTCTTACAATCTGACATTCAGTCAACAGAAAATGGCTGTGCGCATTTAGCGCTCCTATACACACTTAAAGCCTTAAGGTTTGTACACTTGCACTAAGCCAGTGCTTGAAGATAGGAGGGGTGATAGAATGCACCACTTTTTGGGGGCAAGCAATTTTTATTTTAATTTGCTAATTCTTCATATTAATGGCATTTATTTTAACTCTGTATCAGGCAGGTCTGTCACAGATCACTCTGAGCTCTGAACTCAGCAGGAATTAAGAGACTCTACCAGGGAGGACATCCAGGGATGGAACTAGGCCCTCTCTTTCTGCCAGACTGAAGTTGAAACTGCAGGTTCATCCAGCTTCCTGCTTCAGCTCAAACTCAACAGGAGCTGATAGGATGTCTCATGGTCATCATACCAGAACTAAAGGGATGTCAAAGCATCCAAGTGCTGCTCCTGCTGCTCTCACCGAGCTCCCACTGAGCTCAGGACTCAGCATAACCAAGAAGCCAGGGCTCTCAAGCATCTCTCAAAACCCAATGAGTACATGGTCTAGTGAGACAAGCACTAGTGAGAGGAGCACTCCTCAGAGGCAACAGTTTTCCTCTGAAAGACATTAGTGCCAGCTCCTGTTCAGCTCAGAAACACATCCGCAGAGATGCCAAGAGTTGAAGTGATCAGTGCTACAGATGACATTTTGTTTTTCATTCTTGCTCTGAGGTACAGCAAAAGGAAGGGATAGTCTGAACCACAAGTTGCAAGCCACCAGCTGTTCTACCTATCATTTTGGGGGCAGGTGAATAACAGTTAACTTCTGAGATCCAGATAACAACCTGGTGATCACTGCAGCAAAGGGGTGAACTCTTATACACTCATACAGACCATTTCCCAGTCTAGCTTCTCTTAAAATACCTACTGGTTTATGTTGTGTTTGCCTACTGGATTCTGTCATGCTGCTTGTGAAGAAGAAAGTTGTTTGCATATATTGTGTTACATGATCCATCGTAATTCCATGTAACATAATTGTGGATGTGAACCCACAAGAAGGCTTTGCTTACACTCAGCACAACTTTGTTTTTAGATGACTGGAAGAGGTATTAAACTGCTAGTGTGTGGCAAGCCTCCACATGAAAGCTGGTATAAAGTCATCTGTGTTTAGTAAACTGTGTGTCTTGAAAACTGTTACACTGCAGGCTAATGTGTGAGTATATCTATTTCAGGCTTAGAAAGCAAACAAACAATCAACGAATTTGTGACGCTGTGCCAGAGTCTCCTATGTGATTGTCTTTCCAAAACTCTTAAATGGCTGTAGCAAACATTTTGGAAAATGAAGTGAAATGTTTAGATTTCTGTTACTTTTTATATATAAATCATGCTTATTTATATGTGGAGATTATGTTTTTCCTGTTGACATCATTTCAGAGTCATTGTCTGTTTCAGCTAAAAAATATTTCTAATGGTTTTTCTTAATCCCAAGAACTATGGGTTAACATATGTGACACCAGCTCATCAGCCTAAGGCAGGTATAAATGGAAAGGAGTGGGTTCATACTGTGTAGTTATGACTGCCACTGCTATCTTTTCTTAGGTAGCAAAAAGAGAAAAATAAGCAACTTTTTAAAAAGCAGGGTATGATGGGGTCAGAAGATAAATTACCCCAAAAGGACTCATTTTGCAGGAGAGTGGAGCAAGCTGTTTATTGCTGTCTCCAAATTCAGGTCATCATGAAAGGTTCTTGTATAGCTTATCCAATATTTATTTCCTCTAGGAATACAGTTTTATTCTTTGAACTGACCTGCAATTAAAAAAAGTAATTTCTTTACTGATGGATAAATTACAAAGAACCTTGACGAAGAAGAGGTGACCCAATGTGTCTCCACCAACAGCCAGTAAAGCCCTTTTCTCAGTATTGCACTGCAGTACTTTCAAGTATTGAGATATAAACAGATTTTCTTTTTTTTCCCAGACACTATACTTCTCCATCTCCCAATCTACACTCCCTGCCCCGTACCATGAATCCATGGTCAGCATCCTGCACCAAGCTCCTTACCACTGAATGGTCCCAGGCAATCCTGTATACCTACCTTCTTCAACCCAGCCAGTCCAGGTCTCTCACCTATCCCCTTCAAGCATTTACTTTTTCACCATTCCTCCATGCATCCATTAGACCCACAGCCACCCTTCCTGACACTGATCCAATGGAGAAAAGTCATCAAGATGCTCCTTCCCCCAGTATGGTCACTGTCTGTGTCCCAAAGGCAGCAACAGATGGGTCAGCAGTGGCCATGATCTATCAAAGAGTAGGTCACAGCCAGATGCACAAATGGTCTGTGAAATGACCTGGCACACTCCGCTTGATTTCCTAGAACATAAAGGTATAAATTGTAGATGGAGATATATGGCAATAGACAGATATAGATGAAATTACAGCCAGCTTTATGATGCATATTAGCACTGGTATACCACATACCCATGGTATAGGTACAGTGATTATATCTTTACCTTTGATGCAAGTTACCGTCTTATCTCATTTCTGTTTACAGCTCTAATGGGAAATCAGTTTCCTGGGCCCAGAATGAGAAAAGCAGCAGAGGAGCACACCTTTGGCAGCGGCTGTCAATCCACATCAACAAAAAAGAGAACCCCAATCAAACTGCAGTGATAAAGCCTTTTTCTAAAAGCACAGATAGTAGCCGACATAGTAGCAGCGCTACATTTCCTGAGGCCAGTGCCAAAACACTTTATGATGTTTCAGAAGCAGAAGAGCAATATCCAGCTCAATACCGACCACAGACTCCATCACCTATCAGCACCTTGAGCCACCGAACTGCCTCTGTTAGCCATACAGAAGATGATGCCCCTACCTTCCAGTCAGAGCCTCCTCAGCGAAGTAGCTCCTCTCAAGGGTCCCTCATGGAGCAGATCAGTAGTGTGGTTACTCGCTTTACAGCCAATATCAGCGAGCTGAATTCTATGATGCTTTCAACAGCCACTCCAGGGACAATGGTGGCCACTCCTCTCTGCTCTTCATACCTGATTCCACGGGAAATCCAGCTCCCTACAACAATGACCACACTTGCAGAGATCCAACCTCTTCCTGCCATTGAAGTCAATGGCGCTTCGCAGTCAGCTAGGAAACCTTCAAATGGCAACATCAAAGAAGGCACTCCAGAGACCCCATCAGCCAAGCAAGACCTGGAGGAGTTGGTAGCTTTAACTCCTCCTTCTCCTTTTAGAGACTCCATTGATTCTGGAAGCGCATCTCCCAGCTCTCCAGTTTCCGAATCAGCTCTCTGTATCCCGTCCTCCCCAAAGTATGACACACTCCTCATCAGAGATTATACTCAAAGTTCTTCTTCTCTGTGAATGTAGTTCAAGATGATGTTGGATCTCAACAACTACAAACAAGTAGTGAGGGAACAGCCAAGCCTTCAAGATCTGCAGTTTTTACGCAAGTAGAGTGAGAGGTGTTGGGTCATCTTGTGAGAAAGAGAGAGGAAGAAGAGGAAGTACTTGAGAAGTGGAAACATCAGATTAATTATGCTGTTTTACAGACAAAATTACTCTTGGCAGATTATCGTGGCCTTAAAAAAACATGGGCTTTTCAGAAACACTGAATCTATTTTTGAGGGCTTATAAGGAGTCTGTTTAATCAGTTACATACCAAGTGCTTTGCTTTAGTATTACAATGAACTGTGTGTACAATATATGGGGCAGGGGGGAAATGAGATTGTAAACAACTGTACAACATTTTGTTTGTTTACTCTGATTCCTTGCGCAGAAGTGAACCTTGATCTTTTATCAAGAATAGAAGACCAAACAGTGAATGTACATTTTCTAACAGACTCAAATCTGGGACCAACCTGACAAACCTTTTTTCTTTTTTTTTTTTTTATGAAGATCTCAAAAAGCAGTAATGTATGTTCAGTAACTACCAAACTTCTTGCTGAAGCATATTGTGTCTGTGATACGTTACACGTGGATATCACTAAGCTGAGGCTTTGCAGTAAGTGACTGCAATATGGAGGGCTCTACAAATGACTTCGCAATCTACACATTTGTTTATGAAATTCTCTTCTATCAGGATCAGAAATTCAATTTGTTAACATTGGATTCACCTTCACAGCAACAAAACCCAAGGAAGATTTCCTGACTATTTCACCATGTTGCCAACTAATATTCAAGTAGCAAAAAATATTTTCTGGAGCACTGTTTTATAATTCCCTTATCAGGGCAAGTTGTTGAGGTGAATATTCTCTTTCTAGCAGCACTACCAAGCTATGTTATAGCTGTACTCCCCACTGAAATTAACACATTTTTATGGACGTTCTTATGCTAACATACCAGTTAAAATACTTATTTGGGCTCCCATAGTCTTTGCTTGTAAAGAACAGGTAAACACCCTAAGGATTTTCTCCATACTTTGGATGATAGAATTCTAGAAGACCAATCTGGATTTTGAAGAATGCAAACTGTCAGTGGAAATGTTGTCAAAATTATAATTCATATATAGGGGAAAAAAAATCCCTGTGTCAAAATCTGCTTAGAGGTGATTTAGCTACTCTTTAATAAGCAACGATTTTAACTTAGCTGCTGATGCCATGCAGCTATGAACTGTGACAAAAATAAAAAATAAAGGAAAAAAAGAAAAAAAAAGAAAAAGAAAAAAAATTTTCAAAGCAATACAGAGTAAAGGTTAAAAGAAAGAAGACCTAATAAGATACAAACCAACAGTCTTTGTTTCTTAGCAACTCACAGAAAAAGCAAGGGGATTCCTCATAATTTTTTTCCTATATCAAGTTAGTACAGTTTAGTGCACTTCATACTGTCACAGCACTTTTTTAATACAGGCAGGGAAGAGTTTTAAAGTTTGAATAGAAGCTAAATAATTTTTGATAGGTGTAGTTACATAGAACTTATAAGTCAGGCCCTAAACGCACACAGTTTTGGCTCTCTCCTTCATGATGCAGTCGTCCTCAGGTGCCAAACTTTTATGGGTTTGTTTTATTTTATTTAAGGATAGCATCAAGTGGTGACTGATGTACTTCAATTCAGAGTTGAGTTTATATAGCCTTATACAGAAGACAGCCTCATGGAAAGGAGCCTTGAAAGAAGGCTGCTATGTTTAATTTTCAAAACACTTGATCTTATTTCTTCTAAGATAACAAATATTTTGTAATCAAAATTCATACCCCCTTTTTCTCCCCATTCCAAAAAAAAATATTTGATCAAAGAAACAACAACAATAAAACAAGCAAACAAACAAAAATATGAAAGCACATTCACATACTTTAACAATGAGCATTTTCTATTCCTTTTGGAAACTAATTTCACCATTATGTGCTGCAACCCAATTTGCTGCCTAACAACATTAATAATAATAAAAAAAAAAAAGTAATAGATGACTGAATCCAAGCTAGCACCTCACAGAGATACTTTAGTGACTCTGTACATGCCGCACAAGGCGGCATTATCCAATCTGTGGGCATGATTATTTTGCCAGGTACAGTCGTTTACTAGCTATGCCTATATGTAGTTCTTGCCTCCTTGCACGACTGATTAGCGCAGACTCAGTTCTCTGCCATTGTATGGTTTTCAGACCAGAGCTTGGTTTTGCCCTCCTGGCTCATAGTGGTAGCATATCTCATCATTCCCTAGCTGTTCATGCCTTTAGAAAAGTATCTTCTTTCACAGGTTACAACCCGCAATTAAGGGAAGAGCATGTTGTCAGTCTGACACAAACACTCTCATTTAGGGAGTCTAGACTGCTTGAATGTTGTTCATAGAAGACTTACATGTGATAATATGTGTTTCCCACCATTGCAATCTTGTTTGATATATACAGAGTGTACTGAGATAGTTAATGTGAGTTTCAAAGGGGTTCTGTTACTGTCTGTTCTCTTTGAGCTTGTCACCAATGTCCTTACTAGATCATTCTCCACCTTGATCTTTCCCTAGACTTTTAGGTTCCCATTTCTGTAGACTTATCTTACATTGATGGACACTTAATATGAACATATTCCTGTTAAAATCTGTGAAGTAAACAACAGTGGAAATAAGGATTATACAGGCAGAATAAAATCTTCTTTTAGAAATAAAATTAGTAAAATGGAGTGAGAAATAGAAACTGTAAAACCATGACTCAGCATATGACCATAGCTACTGCTCAGAGTTTTTTGACAACTTTCATATATATACTCCCAAGATGATATATGTATGTATGTGCACATGCATGCACACATACACAAAATCCTCAATCTAACACCTGAATACATGTTTTAAGAGGCTAAAGTCCTAATGTTACACAAAACAAATTTTAAACACTGTTGCTTACTCTTAATTTGAAAAGTTTCAAGCATCCTTTTATATCATTTAGCCACAGCAGAAATTTTAATTGTACAAGTAACCAAGGATGGAATCTACTGAAAGTATAACTCCCTGTTCTTGGTCTATATTTAATTAAAGATAGGTCAGCCTTAGTGGCATTTAAAGAAGGCAGAATCCATTTTAACTGTACAGACTGGAATGCACCAATGTCACCTTGTATGATATGTTTGGATTTCAATAAAAGGAGGAAAGGTTTTTGGTGAAGAAGATGACAACTATTTAATTACTGTAGTAGTAATTCTCTCTGGGAGATCTGCAAGACTGGAAAATCCTTTGACAGAAGTCAGTGAGTTTAACACAAGAAAAAAAGAAAATTCCGGATGACAGGCATTATTATTTCTTTATTCTACTTGTATGCTAGTCTGTGCTTAGGACATGAAGATATAATGGCAGGGTTTTTCAGAAATAAAAGCAAAGCTTACAACCAAGAACACTTTCCAATCTAACTAAAGAATGTGCAAGTACCAAGTGAATGGCCTGAATTTGCCTTTCAATTTAGTGCTGCTGCCAGAAAGGGAATTAAAGGACTTGAAATTATTGTCATTCCTGACCACAGGGACCTTGGAAAATCACTTGTTTATTTTGTGCTTGACACCAACCCTGAAGAGTGAAGGTGTAACCACCTCTGGAATTTGTGCTTTTGAAATAAAGTAAATCATTCTGTCAGGCCAGTTGGGAAGATGTATCAGCAATATTGAAGAAGAGCTGTATTTTTTAATTGTCTCTGAAGAATAATTGCATGACTTTGGAGATGTGCTTCCTTGTACTTATATCTAAACATTTTGTGCCTAGACTCATACAGATATCTTAGATCAGAGATTTTTATATCATGGTCCACAAAGCGCTCGCTGATGTTTCATGGGAGTCTGACTGATCACAAGGTGCTGGCTTCTTCCACTGATTTCCAGCTACAAAAGCAAAGTAAAACTTACATGCTAATTAAAAATTAACTGTTACAAGTTTTAAAAGGGAAAAAAAAAAGTTAGCTTGCTTGAATGTTTACTCAGTTGCTATGTTTGCAAAAGGAAAGCTTTGTGATCAAAATGAGAGAATAAGATCTCAAAAAAGAGTAAATAGGAAGTCCAATCTATGATTCAGACTCTGGATGATAATGGAGGTCACCTGAGGATGTTTTCTTTAGAGACACCAAGACCAGACTGAAAACTGTGGATGTAAATTCTGTAGAGGGAAGTGTGCAACTTTGCCATTCTGTTTAATACCTTGTTTATGAGGTGAGAGTAAAAAATATGACAGCAATGGACAGCATAAAAATAATGTCAGGTTCTTAAGGAAACCAGAGCAGTATGCTCAGTATCAGTAATGAGACCATGACTTTTTTCTTGCATTGGAGACTGGTGCCAGGGCTGACCCAATAAAAGGACTTTGATGCCTAAAGTTAGAATTGCAGCAGAATTCAATACCTACTTGTAAAACTAATTTTTAAAACCCATATTCAACTGCACATTGCTCAGACATCTAGCACTGTCTGTCTGTGTATGCTCAGAGGTACCCTGATCTTGACACATAGTCATAGAATCATAGAATGTTTTGAGTTAGAAGGGACATTTAAAGGTCATCTAGTCCAACCCCCCTTGAAGTAAGAAGGGGCATCTTTAGCTAGATTTGGTTGCCCCATCCAACCTGACCTGCAATCTTTCCAGGGATGGAACTTCTACCACCTCTCTGGGAGACCTGTGTCACGCTCATTGAAAAATTTTCCTCCTTATATCTAGTCTAAATCTACCCTCTTTTAGTTTCAAACCCTTACCCCTTGTCCTGTCACATCTAAGGATCTTTGCCCTTATCTCATGCTAAAACCCATCAAGGATCCAGAAAACAGTGGTTCATAGGGTAAAACACTGTATATCCCATCAGTGAGTACACAGAGCACAGCACAGAGATCAACAGAATCATACTCCCCACAAAATGGAGTAGAAATCAGCCTTTGTTTTAAGGCTCTGGGTCTGGTTATGCTGCTGTTTGCATAATAACCTTGAGGTTAGAGGAGTCAAGCAGATGGCAAGAGACTAAATTCAGACTCTACCACTGACAGAGGTGACTGAAATCTTCCTCCTGGCTGGAAAGTGTTCTAATGACTCAGTGTTGAGATATCCCCTGTTCTTCTCATGAAGGTAACTTCACAAGATAGAAATAAATTAATTAGTTGCAGAGTAGAAAACGAAGAGCTACTTTGCACCCTGATATACACTTGTGATAATTAGAGACAGTATGTGACCATTTAATATAAAATACTTTAAAAACCTTGGAAGCAGGAACCAGCTTAATATTTTAACTACAGAGGAGAGACAACCTTTTTCATGTGCTATGTGTTGGCTAAAACAACCTTAAGTACTTCCCTGAAATGCTCTTCAGTGACATGAGGGGCAATCATGACCTTCCTCACCTCTGTGTCTGCAACCATCTTTTCTTTTACATGGAGTTCTCAGACACCTCCATGGAAAGGAAGAGACTGAATTTTCTTGGATAGCTGAAGTAATTAAACTTGAGGTCCCCAGTTCTCTGAGATTGCAGAAAAAAAAAAAAAAAAAAGGATTAATTTAATTTTCCTCCAACCATCTTTTACAAAGGCCATCTATCTTTGAAACAAAAATTCTAGCCATGTCCAGAAATGGGTCCCATCTGAAAAATAGTATTTTCTATGCGTTTTATTTCCATCCTGACTTGAGTAGATTTATCTCAGACATCTCTTTCCTTGTTGCCTTGCTTTCTTGGACACCTGACTCTTCTCGCAAACTTCACAGTAAGGTTATACATTTAACAAAGGTTTCTGGCCTCCACCCTAGAAAAAATATTACATAGCATAACTTTAAATGCTTAAGTCCTTTACTGGCATTGGCCTTTAACCTATTGGTCAATGGAATCCTGACAGATTAATATGTGTGTAAAGAAGAGCAAAATGTGATAGTGGCCAACCAAATCTAGATCTTGGTTATTTGCTTCAGCAGAGAATAATGACAGGATGTCCTTCCCACTTTCTTTTGAATCAAACAGCAGATTTATTTTATTAGGTTCATTCTTGAAGCAGCTTGCTAGGCTTGGTGAGTAGTACTTTCCCACCATTCTTCTTTATCTTTGGTATTCTTGCAGGTATCCCAAAGGGAAGATTATACTTTGTCTAAATGTGTTAAGGGATGTGAAAGAACATGTCCAAAAATAAGAAACAGGTCACAGTTTTCTGGCAGTTTCATGAATCTCATAAAAGGAAGTCAATACTCTCCATCAACAAGAAAATCATTCAGCTGCTATCCGTTTCAATGTGCACTGCATGTAATAAAGACTTCGGTTGAATTATCTGAATTAACTTTTTTTTTTTTTCCCCCCTTTTTTTTTTTTTATTATTAAACCCTCTGTTCAAATCTCTGCAATTTTCACTTACAATTTTATACTGTGAAAAGGAAAAAATGAGATGAGTAACGCATAAAGGTAAGTAAAAAATTAATCTAGATGATGAACTGGTGTATATTGGTGGTTTTGTCTCATCTGAGTAATGACAGTACAAAAAAACAATAATCATTAAGTCACTCCAATCTGCCAAATGGGAACAAATATACTATGTATATTACATGTACTAATAGGATTATATGGCAGCTGCTGGTGGTATTTGTAATTAGAAATCTATATAGAATATAGATGTTTTAGAAAGATGGTGCCAATTCTAAAAGATTTGTGTGGGCTACAAGTGCTTGTAATTATTTTTTTTAATTTGCTAATAACTTATGAACAACTGGTTTCAAACATTCTGTGAGTGTTTGTTCTTTTTTATGTTGTTGCTGCTTATACTATTAAAAAAATAGAGAATGTAAAGTTATTATTTTATGTGAACGGAAAATGATTTTTCATAAAATTTAAGATTTTTATCAGCTTTCATTTTGCTTTCTACCTGTACAGATGTTATTTATTTTAGCACTGAAAAATACATTTGCTTGTTTCTCAATTGTCTACATCATGTTATAGTTGGTGTTTATGTAGAGTCAGGTACTTTTTGAACAGTATTAAAAAAAATCTGTGATATGACTGAAACTGATTTTTTTTTCCTCTGAAATACTTACAGCTCTGTTCTCATTTCATTTTCCTGTAAACCAGATACGCCTGTGCACAAACTCTTAAGTGATAATCTTTTTCTCTCTTGTTTCAAAGGATTAGACTAGGTTTATTTCACATATACAGAAAACTGTGATTTATTTACCTTTTTTTCAGGGAAGTTCAGTTTAAAACCACCATCTGCTTTATTTGTCAGCTTGTAAGCCAAATCTTACAATTTAGTCATATTTTTAGGCTAAAACAAAACAAATAGTATTCTTGTTTACTATGACTTTGTAGGAGGGACTCAGAACTTCCCTTCATGTAACTTATCACATTTAACTCCTTCCCCAAGATCAGCAAATGAAAAGCTTCACTGATAAGTGTTGCCTGTACTTTCTCACATACTTTGTGAATACATACATGTTCACATGCATATGAAAAGAATGAGATTTCAGATTTGTGCTTTTTCAGTAAGGTGAAGAGTAGGATCAAGTGCTTGTCACAAGATTTATATGGTGCGTTATACAACTGATGCTTGCCCCTCATACGAACAGGTCTCAGAACCTGGGTCACCTCTACTGAGGACTCTGCCAGGTACACTCCTGAGGTGCTCTAGAGCTTCAATTATGAATGCATTTGAAAATATGGGTAAGCAACAAGGATGCCAGATGAATCTCAAGAATCACTTTAGACTCACATTTAACTAACTGTGTAGACACATCACTAATGAATCTGTAAAGAAAGATATAAAGAAGACAGGGACTTCTAAGAATCTCAGTCTAAGACTGACAGGAAAAGACTGGCTTCCAAGAACAAAAATACACTGAAGGATGTTCACAAACTAAGACATCAATGACAAGCTTACAAATGAAATGCCAGCAAGGCAAAATATGAAAAGGAGGTGTTCTGTATCTGTGTAGAAAGAATAATGTTATTTTCTTACCAGAAAGATCCTGGGCTGTTGCCATAGGAAAATCTGGCATCGTTAGTGCATCAATGTTGCAAACACAGACTTGCCACTTTCTTCATTGGGAAGGTAAGGCTGGCAAGCATGGCTCATATGAATACCAAATATAAAAAAGCATTCAGCCAAACAGCAGGCTTCACCAAGCTCTATTTTAAAGCATTGCAGTTTATCCCAACTGCTTTCCAAATACCCCTGGGAGTCTTGGAACGATGACTTCATTAGGTCACAGCATACCAGGCTTCTTGGTTGTGCTGCTGTTCCAACATCAAACAGCATCTGTTCAGTCTGTGGAAGAGAACAGTGATAGCCCAGATATAACAACATGTATGTCTCCACTGAATTAAAGCTCACCAAGCACGGATGAAAATCCATAGTTGGATATAGCTACAGAGAAGCCACATCTGCTGCAAATACCCACAGAAATAAAGGGGAGCTCATTGGGCAACAACAGGTTAAATTAAGTTCAAAGCGTGCATGTTTCTTGCATCTTGCAGCAAAATTTTTCCTATAGCTTTATTAAAATAGGTTTAAAGCTGAAGGAAAGGAAGGAAATCTTACAGGATTGCATAGAAAAGGTGAACTCTACTGTTATGGATTACATGAAAATTAGGAATTAGTTTGTGCTTTATTATTCAGATGCCTATTGATGATAGACCACAGGTTAGTGAGATTTAATTTCTTCATTATGCTTTCACAATCCCAAGAAGACAACAAATTTGCATGGTAGCCAACAGGGAATGTTCAATCATCTCATACTGCATTGACAGCAACTGTTGTCAAAATAGATTGGGAGATGCAAGCAATGAGTCAACACTAGCTGAGAGGGAACATGCAGTGTGCTGAACGAAGCAAAACATCACATATGCTTTACCAAACAATATATAAACACACACACACCAAAACCCACAAACAAACACAAATGAAAAAAAACTCAGATTACAGCAATATTTGAATAATTGCACTGAAAATACTGTTTATGAGTGTGTAACTGATCAGAGTCAGAAGCAGTGTTCAGAGCAACTGGCAATGTAATACTTGCTGTAATTGTTTTTTCTTAAAATGTTTCCATAGCAGAAGTTTGCCAGAGAATGTGCAGCTTTTGTTAATTAGTATTTGTTTTTGCAGCTTCTTTATTTAATAATATCTTGGGTTTTAATTTTCCTCAAAACATTGTATCTGAATTCCAGTGAAAATCTCCAAAATCCTTTTACTTTTGTTATTTTAATCAATCCTTGGTAATTTTGTGCTATAAAGTCAGTCCTGGTTATTTCTTTCTTAAACTAAAACACAAAAAACCCAAAACCCAGTTCTAACCAAACCAATAGGAATCCATCCATATAATTACTTAATCAGCAAGTAAATTTGAAGTTTATTGTTAACCCTGTTTGTGTTGGAGCTGGTAACAGCCCATATTTATCATCTCTTCCTGATAAGTAACAGCCGAAGGAGAATAAATTTCTGCAGACTGTGTGTTAACAGAAATATAGCTCCTGACTAGCGCTGGATTAATACCTTGATTTATTCTGCACCAGTTACCTTTGATACAAAGATAGCTTTCCAGGAGAGTAAGTTGACTAGGACAGACAAAGACTACATCATGACAATCAGTCTAAGTGCCAAAAAATGTTCCCATTCATCTTAAATTTACTAGGATAGAATAGTCACGTTCTCTATTTCAGGACATACTCAAAATTGAATCATGAAAAAAATCAGGGTGGAAGACTACAGTTGGTTCAATACTGAAATTTATGATAACTCAGTCTTCAAAATCTTTCTGAATTTAAGATATTTCAAGTCTTGTCTCTTCTTTTGTCCTACAAGGAGGCAGGGAGGAGCTCCAAACCAGTATTCAAATCTGCCCCAAAGATGCTTTTGCTACAACTGCTGAGACACCAAATCCCAGTCATCAGTCCAACAGTTACACCTCATTCTCTTCAGAAATTACAATGGTTTCATTTGAGTTATAAGGTAGAGGAAGGGTATCTAGCTGGGTTATACACATCATTAAAACATCCTGATACCCATTGGGTAGGTAATAAATATGGTTTTGTTTATGCTACATGCTTTTTGCATTAGAGGTTTTGGTATCAAAGCTTGCACTTTATGCAGACCTTAGCAAATAATAAAAGCTGCTTTCTCATAGAATTTGTTTTCTAAAGTTGCAATTTATGCAAACACTGTAATTGACTTCTTTTATTTAAGACTATTTAATACTAAAGAGCACTAGAAATATTCTAATTGTTCATTTCCTTACTTTTGCTTTTTCTCTTTACACGATCCTTCTAGAGCAGATCAGTATCTCTGTATTTCTGCAGTGTGTCAGATCATGTTGCACAGCATCTAGCAGATGAAGCACATTACCTACACAAGGAAATAAGACTGAATCTTTTTCTTCACTCACTTGTCAAAACAAAACTCGCAGAAAAGGTCAAATGTATTTACAGGTTTTATGACATAGTTTCATTCTTCAAATATCTCCATTTGTTAGTTGTCAGTTTAGACTCAATGGACAATACTAACATTTCTGATACTCAAAACTACTGTGATACTGTCTAAACCAATTGACTTTTGGTATTTTCAGTGACTAATTGTATCCATATTCTATCTGAATCACTTTCTGTAATAAATATTTTCATATGAGAAGTAGACACAAAAAGTGGATACCTTATGGAAGAGAGGTACAGTTTTTAAAAGGAAAATTTACTTAATAGTTTTAGTATTATTTAAGCATTTTTATCTTACTAAAAGTATCTCATTCATAAAGATAGAAAGAATAATTCATTTATTTGAGAGATCTCTCTGTTACTGGCATCAATACATAGAGTTATGGAGTCAGTTTGCCATAGTCACCCAAATTAATGCATGTTGATGGTCTAATGTAACTTTGTGGTAAAATGTACTTTTTCCCACGTTCTTCCCTGACCTTTAGGCTATAGAACTTTTGCCTCACTTTTGCACAACCTCAAAGCAGATGAAAATATGGTAACTCAGCAAGCTGAGTTGTGCATGACAACCCCTCAAAAAATCCAAACAACCCAAATTCCCTTCTTCTTAGTACTCCCTTTAACTAAACAAAATGGTCTGTCTTTAAACGGTCAACATTATGGAATGTCAAAAAATAAGTTGACAAAGAAGAACCAAGTTCCAATGAGTCTGCTAAAAGGAAGATGATTTTGGTCCACTATAACAGAGATCAAAATATGTGGAAAAAGTATGAATCAAATGCAGCATGTACCTTCTTCCTTTCTAATTCTATTAGCTGTGTTTCCACTTTTAAAAATGATGACAAAACTTTGCTTGCACTTACAGAGTTAGCATTGCAAAATCTGAGTGAAGTCTAGGCAGTGATAGCTTCTCATGCATTGCATCAAACTGAAGCCAATCTATTTAAGGCTGACACTGAACCCATCCTGTGAACCACCCCTCATACCTCATACTCAGTGGGATTTAGCTAATTATCTCTACAATTTATAAAAAGACAGTCTTTTTCTGTTACAGAAAGGGTTTAATGGTCAGCTTAAAAGGTCTGAAACCCTCTCATCGACCTTACTTCCTCAGCACAGCTTCTTTCAGCCTAGGCTCTTCAGGCAGATATTCAGATCTAGCACAATAAATCTTACAGCTAGAACCTTAGCTTTGCCATTTTTACACTCCCCATCTCAACAGCCCCTTAATGTATTTGTGACAAGAGCCTGCAAGGAAAAATATCTTTGTAAAGCTCTTCCTGAGGGTTTTATTTTCAAATAGGGTTAAGCACCATTTTTTTTTTTCTGTCTAGCACAGACTTACTTCCTAATGTCAGAAATCCCTTTGGTAAAGCAAGAATGGTGCTGTCTGTCAGTTCTGTAGATTTCTCTGTCTTGTCACATCAGAGATAATCCTATTATTTCTTCCTTGAACTTGCTTCATAAGGATGGAGGAAATGAAAATCTATAAACCACAAGATATAAAAATGAAATAAAATACACAACACATTATGAAGTAGATAAAGCCGTAAATATCAGGAATTTTTTCAGTCAATACTGTTCATTTCAACCTTCTAGATTCCTTTTTATGCCTCATTACTTCACTTGGATTACTTGGCTTCAGTAACTCCTCTCTATGTTTGTATCAAATCTGTAATGACTTACTATGGGAGGTGATTTCCCCCAAATCCTCTTCAAAGTTTATGCAAGAACAGAATATAATTAATCTCAAATTCTAGGCAATATCCATAATGTATCTTTTCTTCTCTCAACACAATGAATCAATAACATTTTTACTCTTCTTCATTGGTTGAAAACAACTAAAAAATATCACTAAATGCCCCACTAAAGGAGCTGGTTTTTTCCCAATATTCGTTTGTACATCTGGACATTTAAACCTTGCAAAGAAATACAACTAAAAGGCTATCTCACGATCATCTGCTATTATGTCCCCCTTTCACATCCTTTTACCCACTCCTTACTACAAATATTTGTTATGCTAGTCCTTCTTCTGTGCTCTGGAAATATTATGGTTTGTTATGGAAAGGATAGGTTTGAGCTTGACTGGTTTTGTACATGTACTGGAAACACTGCTGTGACAGTTTCCCAATTGAATAAATAGTGCATTCTTAATGTAAACATATATTTGGATAGTTGCATCCAGGCAGATGTAATGATTATCCATAACATTATTCATCTATTTAGTCTTACTATGTCCCTCATAATTGGTTTGCAAATCCAAAGAGAGGAAATAAAAACTAAAAAAACTATATACATTGGTCTTCATTTATAAAATGCTCAAATTTACTCACCTCAAAGACATCTTCTCCTTAAAGTCACTGTTAAGAATCATGTTTTCCAGAGTGAATTAGAAGTACTCCTGCATAACATCATGTTGTGCTACTTTGATGGTGTTTATTACTTGTTGTTTTGGTTTTTTGTTGGGTTGGGATTTTTTTTGTTGGTTTCCCCCCCACCCCAGCATCTGTGAAGTTACTATTGGCAGATGCAGAATGCTTTAAAAACCGGTGCCTCTTTTCAAGTTGCATCAGCCATACTGAGTTAATGGACCATGTTTCAGCAGAGTGTGTAGGTGGCAAACCACACAGAACTATTTAGCATTGAGGGAGATTTTTCTCTCCTTTTGTCTAAAAATGTTATGTTAGCCTCTGCATTTATCAGGTGTCACTGGAACATGTTTAGCTTACCTCTTTAGTAGCAGGGCATAACTCTGCAGTTAAGGACAGTGTAAAAAAAGATTACAACACCATTCCCCACATAGCTGACAGTGCAACAGAATGGGGAAAAGAAAAGAAATAAAATTTAAAAATAATAAAAAAAAGACTACTGAGAAGAAAACTTTTGTGGAAAAATACAAGACACAATGCTGTTTTGTCATTATTCTTTGTCCTCATCCATGACAGTTATCAGGGAGATAGTGGATTGAATTTGTAACTAGAGCAACTGGCATAAGTACCACTGAATTCAGCAGAGTTGTATTGATTTACACCAGCTGGGTAATGGTAATTTTGCTAATAACTCTAGTGAAAGCTAGCTTGGCTTTCATTTCTTTCAAGCCAGCTTGGCCAAGAAGACTGTAAAACCTAAATAGGGAAGTCAGGAGGAGAAATGGAAAGCTAACACCAGGGAAATAATATGTCTACTATCAGGAAGCAGGGCTGCATTTATCACTAAGTTCCATGCCGCTCTCAGCATTAAGGTGTTGCTGTATCTGAGAAAGCTTTAAACCACCCAGCCTGGGGACCTGTAGCAGTTTGCCAGAGGTATCACAGGATATACCTGAGACCTTAGCAAACCCTTAGACATCAGCCCATGCCATGTTTTTCATTGCCACAACTTGTCTGATGTTGACAATTACCTTGGGTGGTCTTAGAGCTAGAGCAGATGTATATGCACCCCACAGCATGTACAGTGGTGATGATATGAAGAACTGCAGACACATGACTCAGGAGCTCAGCTCTTTAAAATCTCCCCTTGGCAGAAAAAAACACTGATGTCTGAGAGGATTTAAAAATTGATTTCTGAGTACTTTGGAAATTTACTGCCTGTTCTTCATCCACATGGGTTCATCTGAAGGAGATTCCCCCTCACTTAAGAAAACAAGATACCTGAACAGGAGCACTGAGATTCTCTCAGAAGCAGACTGTTCTCTAACCTGCTGCATTTCCAGTTTTAAATATAATAACTCAAAAAAAACTGTACAAGATGAGCAATCCAAAATTTTTCAGCTAAAGTTTTTCCCATGTCACTTCTTTTTCGTAAATAAAAAAGAAATGCACAAATTCACCCATGACAATGTATTATGTCTCACCTTACTGCCTCCTTCTGCTTTATTGCACATGTACTATCATTTTCACCTTCAAACCCTGAAAAAAACAATTGTGTTTTGACAAATAACATGGGTAGATCCCAGAAATCTAGTACTAATTCTACTAAAACTAACAGAGAAATTGAAGTGCTCTCATTTAACTGCCTTTGCCTTTTTCAGAATTTCCAGAACTTAGTTTATCATCATCAGGCAATATATGTACCCCATCACAGTTCCTATCACTTCACATACAAAGATACTGCTCTGCTTAGCTTTGGAGAATACACTGTGATCTGTGAATGAAGCAGAAGATGATGGCTCACGTACATATTTTATTTAGATGCTGGAAACCATGTTGTGACCTGTCAGGAAATTTGCTACAAGTTAGTATTCAAATATTGTATCTATTGATTATGATAAAATGTTAACTTAGAATATATATATTTTTATGCAACTATCATATGTATTGTATGAAATTCATCTGGTTTTGATAAACGAAGGACACTAGTTGAGACTCAAGACATCCTGAAGGCTCAATATCTGCATTTTTTTTTTTTTCTGGTTCCTTGAAATTAATGCCTTCTATCTAAGAAATGTTTCAATAGGTCATGACACTAATACTTCTACATAGCAAAAAGAGTGGATGTTGTCCATTAAACAAGAAAACATTTGTAGCAGATTTCTGGTTTCTTTTTTTTTTTCCCATATCATAGAATCATAGAATAGATTGGGTTGGAAAAGACCTCCAAGATCATCGAGTCCAACCCCTGATCCAACTCCAATTACTATATCATGGCACTAAGGGCCATGTCCAATCTCTTTTTAAAAACCTCCAGGGATGGTGAATCCACCACCTCTCTGGGCAGGCCGTTCCAATGCCTGATTACCCTCTCTGTAAAGAATTTCTTCCTAACTTCTAACCTAAACTTCCCCTGGCAGAGCTT
>VWZY01006146.1:32698-65942 GCA_013399075.1 Chloroceryle aenea | reverse complement strand
CCAATTTAACTTCAATTTGCTCTTTTGTATCCCTGATTATCTTTCTGCATGATCTTGCTGTCTTCTTGAATTCTTCGTAAGTAGCCAGCCCTTTCTTCCACAGTCGGTAAACTCTCTTTTTATCCCTGATTTCCTTCAGAACCTCCCTGTTTAACCAAGCTGGTTGTCTTCCTCGAGGGCTTGCCTTTCTGCATACTGGTATGGCCTGTTCCTGTGCACTCAAAACTTCCTGCTTGAAGCACATCCATCCCTCCTGGACCCCCTTGTTTTCAAGGGTTGTTTCCCAGGGTATGCTCTGGCCTAGACTTCTGAATAGGTCAAAATCTGCCCTCCGGAAGTCCAGCGTAGAGGTTTTATTGTTGTTTCTCCTTGAATCTCTGCGTATTGAAAATTCTATTATTTCGTGGTCGCAGAACGCAATTCTTCATTTCAGCTACTAGGCAACTAAAAATTTTCATCACAGTCATCAAAACTATTCACAGAGAGGAGGAAATCTAGTGAAGACACATGTCAGATGGCTGTTGCTTATTTAATGCCTTGCTTGAAAATGAGGAAATATAAAGTAATTTAAAAACAAACTGAAAATTCATGGTCATCCATTGCATAGTATATGCTGCAACAAAGTAATTTTAGGTGTTAGGTGGACCAGGAGCACAACTGCTTGAGAATTTAAATTAAAGGAAGAGGGATAAAGAGTGTGATTACCTGGGTTAAACATGCTTCACTGATGACTATAAATCGAACATAATCAATAGCAAGAAACACCAATGATATGTTCTTTGCAATCACAGAAGATTAATGAAAAAGAAGTAGTTTAGAAAGCACTCCAACATGATGCTTTAGAAGAGAGATCTTTGTGCCTATTTATTTTCGAGATTTTTATTTATTGAAAGTTATTCAAAAGCATTTGGCTCTGGCAAGACCAGCTAAACATGCACTAATCCATCATAGATTTCTAACTTCATAAAATTAATTCTAATGACAAAATCAACTGTAAGTGACATAATGAATCCTTCATACAGAAAGACAATCTTCAGGGAACCTTGAATATCCTAAATAATAAATCTTCTTGTTTTCATTTCCAAATACAGAACAATCACTACGTGGCATTAGAAGGGTGTTCTGAAAACACTCTGAAGATGAAAAAAGCTATATCAGCACTAAATATATCACTACCAAGAATAAGAAAGACAGCTCTTACATATGTCTCATTATACATATAAAAAACAACATGCTTGAGAATAAAATAGTGTGTTATTATGCTATTCTGTCACCCTTACAGGTAACCTGACACAGAATCCAACATTTTAAGACCACTTAATTATCTGATCATATGATCAAACTTTCTGAATGTTACAAGAGACATAATTTTTCTCAGATTTTTGTGTATTGGGACCAGGAACTAAACTGAAGAAAACCTAGTATTGTTAAGACTACTCATCCAATTATCAGAACTTCAGCTCTAGTGATGCAATCGATAATCCTCAAAAATTGCTACTTTCACAGACTCTGAAATATGTGTTTGCCTGAAAAAAATGCATATAATTATCACAAATTCTTAACTACAAGGAATAAGATTCTTTCTGATTCTGCAACTGAGACCTAATGTGTCCTAGTTTGTCACAGGAAAAGTCAAAATATCTCATAGTCTTGGGGTCTGTCATATTCCACAGCAAGAATGGGTCTTTGAATATGTTCAAATAGGCTGCAGTCTGTTTTAAATTATCTTTATTTATTTGAGTTGGAAATTTGAACAAGCAAAACGTCAGCAACAAAAAACCACAATGACTGCAAGTGATTTATATACAATTACTAACTCATCATGGGACTATGAATAGCTCTGCCTGATGCTTCACTTCACCCTCCAATTAGTAGAAATGACCAATAGTTGTTGATAGACAATTCTGAGCAAGTGCCTTCAGTCCTGTATGCCTCAGTATACCCCTTTGACTGCAGATGGATCATATTTTGCATTGACAAAGTTAAGTGAGTCCTTAAATTAAATCCCATATTTTGAGACTGACTGATGAAAGATGAAGTGATAAAGTTTTGACAGCACTATTGAACTTTTCAAAATCAAGGGTCTGTAATAGCCAGTAACCTTGCTCCAAAGATTGTCTTACCAGATGTATTGTTTAGTCTGAAATTATATTTATTTTCAGTATTTGTTTCAGTAAGAACACTTATACTTTTTACTCATTCCTGTTGGAAACAAGAAAAATAATTATTTATTGAAATGAGGAAAAATGTGAGATAGGCAGTATTAAATCCAAGGATGTTCTTCACACGTCTGTCGTCTCCTTTTTTACACTATGAAGTGGTAAATTATTAATATATTATTGTGTGAGCTGGTTTTCCAGCATCAAGATGGCCCAAAGAATTATCAGTGACAATGACAATAACATAACACAGCACTTACTGATGGAGATTCTCTTCCTGTTCAACCCAAGCTGGTCACCAAAAGATGGTACGATCCTTTAGGGAGCAGACCCTAGTAGAACAGTTCCAAGTAGTTCTCTAACTATTTTACAAAATCTTCCCGCTGGATGCCACCAGACTATATGAATCCAAAGGGTGTGAGATGGGATTTGGAATCTTAGATAACTAGGGTTTCATCCTCTCTGATTTCATGAAAAAAAATGGGCAAGAGTCACAAAGCCTGACTGTCCAAAAATGATGATCGCACTTGGTTTTCTCTGCACTTTGAGTATTCTTTGGTTTGCCTTAAAAGCCCTACCAAAACCCAAAGCCAGGGAGCCAGGCATTTTATTCCTACGGGGGGTTGTTCACCTCCTGCAACACAGTCATAATTTTAAACTATAATAATCTCCTTCACTGAAGTATTTCCAGAAAAGTCAAAGCATAATGCTCATTGCTTGGTCTTTCATTTACTTTTAAATGCTTTCAGCTTTCGATTCTGTTTGTGTTTGGTTATTTTTCTTTATCTGTCAGAAAGAGAATTTCCAAAGTCATCAAGAGAACCACTACCAAAATTTTAATCTCATATTGCACTTTTGGTGTTTTTAGTGAAGTTTCTTTTGCCTTCTTTCCTTTTTTTTTTTTTCTCTATTTAAAATGCATAGCCAGCCATACATAGTTAAAATAGCAGTGTCAGCTCACATTAAATTACAGAGATAGATATCAGTGTGCACAACTGAATCCTTTAACAGAAGAAAATACTCCTCTGGAAAACTTTCTATTAGAGACTTCCCACAAAGACTTTTTTCTCTTGATTTAGACTGTATTTCCCATTCTATAAGTATGGAATAATAGAAGCACAAAACAATAAAATAAAATAAAATAATAATAATAAAAAAAAAGCAACACAGGAAAAGCAGAAAAAAAAAACATAGTTCTTATCTCCAAATCCTGATTGTGGAACAACTAAAAGAAAATATGACCTCATTCCTGCGTCTGTAGGTGTAAGAAAGATGCGAATACAGTTTTTATCAATCATTCAATAAAATAAGTAACAGAGAGTTCACTTAACATAGTGTAGATACACAGTGTAGGCACGATATTTACATAACTTTGTATTTGTGTATCTTCTATTTAAGATTTGATCTTTCTTTTTACTGCCATTCTCACTGCATCTGAAATAATGTGGCTTCTCTTTCCTTGTGGCTGAATGTTGATGGAAATACTCAGAGACGTGGAGCAAGGGTGTCTCTGTACTCCCCGGTTCAGGGCAACTTGACCCTCCTGAATAACAATTATTTGCCCTGGTTTTCTCCAGAATGCCCTCTGAATCTCCAAATGTTTGCTATGAAGCCATAGATGAACTAAAATGTAGACTATCCCTATGAGGGAACTAGTGTAGAGCAACTCAAACGAAATCTGAAACAGCTTTCATTTTGAGCCTTATTTGATCAAAAGGGTTTAAATGCCTTGTGTGCTGCAGAAGTAGACATACTTGCTTGCATCATGCACTCTCTATCTAGAGAGAATCTCTGGTGTTTTTCATGGTATTTTTCTACTCTTTCTCTGTCCCCCTCCAAGATCTTTTCTTCCCGTGGAAAAATGATTGTTTGGCTAAAATGTATTCTGCAAGCCAGCATTTTGTTCCAAGTAATCACTTATATATGTAATCAATGCCTAAATAAAATTTAGAGCAATTACCACTTCTTGATCTGAGAATAAATCAGGAGTTCTGACCTTCTCTTGGAAGATTTTTGAAGTTGCTGTACTGTGCCAACAAACGTTTTCATTGCCAGAGTGATGAAAACAAGAAGGATGTATGCTGAACATGTATTAGATGAATGCAGTACATCTTCATTACAGAAATCTGCCAAGTGTCAGTTCTGGAATATATGATCAAGCTGATGAGTTCTTCTGAATTAGTTATTTTATCCTACCAAAGATTTGTAGTATTAGGCATCTCGAAGAAGGCTAAAACAGAAAAACTAGAGTGGACATAGATGATGAGTCAAATTTTCTCATAACCAATATGTGCAATACTGCATATATGATATGCTGGATTATATACATGATATGTTGGATAATAATGTGTGTGTATAATGATAATAACATGATGTTTGTAAAGAGAAGACTATTTACAGAGGTGCTGCAACTGAGAATGATTTTCAAGCTTTTGTGAACTTTTTAGTGCTTCCTCCAGATTATTCCCTGTTGTATAGTCTGTCTCATTTCTAAATTTCGCAGACATCATTGTCTTTTCTAACAGTTTGGTTGATTTTTTAGCAGTGGAAGCACTTGTTAAGGGCAGTTGTCACTAAGACATAACCCATCAAAGAGGTGTGCTTAACTGTGAGTCCTAATCCTTATTAAGATTCAGAGCCCTTCAGTTACACAGTTAGTCTTTCTTAAATGCCTCTTTTTTTCCAACACATTTGTGTTAGTTTTCCTGAAATCTTGATCTCTACCTCTCAGTCAATATATGGTTTGTTTGAGAAAATGGAAAAACTATCTTTAGATAGAAATAACAATCTTTACTATTATATCTACTGCTGGCTGATTTGTTTCTCCTTCATCTGCTGTGAACCCTATGGTATTTGGATGGTATCCTGGTTTGAGCTAGAACAGAACTAATTCTGTTCAGTGACTTCACTTTCCAGTTCAGTGTCTTCTAATTACGCTTTTTGAAGGTAATGGTATACTTTTGGGATGTCTGCTCCTAGAAGTGATAATGTTCAGTGTTTATAGATACTACTAAGGATTGCTATGCAGAAAGGCGAGCAATACATATTGCTTATACTTGCTCCTATGGAGGCCAAGGTCACTGCTAAATCTTGTGTACCACAATGGGAGTGTGCAAAGTGAAAGGCTGCACCTGTGGGGAGAAGCAGACAAAACAGGCAACCCTAAACTAACCAACAAGAGATTTGATCCCACATATGTCACAAGCAGTATAAAGCTGAAGAATCAAGAGGCTCAACCTCTCTTCCTCAATAGCCAGCATCCAAGGAGCACTCTGTCCATTCTGCCTTCAGTCCTGATCTATGTGTTCCTGAATCCAGTACCAGAATTCAGCTCTTGAATCCAGTTCCCATCTGCTGCTGAGTCCAGTCTGAGAATTCCCCAGTGCCTGCCCAGAGCATCAGTGGTTATAGTGATAGTGACGTAATTGTCATCATAGGGTTTGGGTTCGATATTGGGTTTGTATAATTTGTATATATTTCCTTTTATTGTTATTATTTCCATTAAAGCTGTTTTATTTTCTAATCCATAGATCTCCCTTACTCCCTTTCTATTCCCATTCTTGGAAGGAAGAGGGGTTAACAGAGAGCATCTATCATTCATCTAGTGGTTGGTCCAGCCTTTAATCTTCACAGATGGCTCTCTGTTTTTATTTTATGTCACTTCCACTGCACAAGGGTTCCAGCTCTCCTTGGCAGCAATAGACTGTCCATCATGTATAGCAGACAACCCATAGAACTAGCTCTGTGTTTTCTAATCCGAGAGATGAGTCAACACTATCTCTTCATTCCTGTCTGTGTTGCCATTGTCATCACCATCAGTCATTTTGCTATCAATACCATTTTCATATTGCTTTGTGAGTACACAGAATAGGACATCTTCTGCTCATGTTCCCATGTGGTGCTGAACTGTTTGTATTTAGTGGCAGGTTCTGTGTCCCACTGCTTCGTTAGGATGCCTGGGATATGCTTGTCCTTGCTGTGCATTCCTTCAGTTTCCTGATGGCAGCTACAACCTACAGCAACATGTAATTTCTTTTCTCATGGTAAAATTGCAACTAGTTAAAATCCCAATGCTCACAATTTTCTTAAGATGAAGATGTTTCTCGGTTTACATTGTCCACCTCTGCAATGAAGAGATCTAACGACTTTCTCACTGAGATATTCCTGTTCAAAGGTTTTCAGAGAAGTAGGAAGCTTATGTCACTCAATATACTGTATGACTTTTAACCTGGGTAAATTTACTGGAATTGCTTTAGCTGTTCATAATAAGCACTGGCTTCTTTTATATTATATCACAACTGCCTTTCAAGCAGTGCAGTTAATCTGGGCAATATTACCCTGCTATCATGCTTAGTGCATTGTGACCTCTTTGCAACCTTCAAGCTTCCTTCCAAGTTAAAGGAATTGTGTATATGAGTAAGATCAGGAACAGTTTGTGGAATTTTAACTTTTGTTTGCCTTCTGAATGTCCTCCTTGAAGCACACGTTCATTAATATTTTGACCAAGTTCACCACAACTTTTCTTCCTCTTCTCTCGTGCCAAGAGTTTAGTTACACCAAAAGTTTACTGAAGAGGAAAGTTTGTTGAAGTTGAGTTTTGATGATACTCCTTCATTCCAGTTCCTATGAACTTCAAGGAACAGTGTTTATTGCTTATACCCTTTGTATCTTTTACTAACAGTTTCAAACTGCTTGTGTTGTACATAATCTTTACTTGGCCACATTTTCTTCAGTCTAAAATCACCTTTTATCATTTCTGTGGGTTGATGCTATGGCTAGCTGCACCATCTATCAGGAAAAAAATCACTCCTTAATGTAAAAACAGATCATAAAATGCAGCATCCTTCTTCAGGACAGTGAGAACCTCCTGGGAGTACTTCATACTGATTAACGCAGAAAGAGGTTCTTGTTCTTGCTTGCCTGCTTCCTTGCTTCACTTTCTTGCTTCATTGGCCACAGTTCAGGCATTTTTACTGCTGCCTTCCTGTTGACTTTCATAATGTATAAACTGAATTGTTCTATTTATTTCCTTGATGCTTTTGTCCCTATCAAAAAAAAGGGTTCTTTTTCATAATCCTGTGAACTTTTTCTGAGCTATTGACTGTTACTATTTTCACTCTTTCAATGGACAAATTCTTCTGTCCTTAATAGTACGTGAGGTCTCTCTGGAGCTATGCCTGTTTCTCTCAAGGGTATCTCCTAAAACTTGGAATCAACTGCCTTGAGTATGATGCTGCTTTTAATAAGACTGTGTAATACTTTATTAACGTAACATGCAACACCTCCAAAGGTCCCTATGGATGCAAAAGTTCTTCACTCTGGTATGTATTCTCTGTTCTGCTGCTTATTTTTGGCTTTAAAAAATATTTGCCTTTAAAGCCTCATTGTGTGTGGGGCAGCAATACTCATGTCACCTTCTTTTCTCTTTCAGCATGTTATGCATTATTCTTGACAACAGGGTCTCATTCCTCATTCTCTTTCCGAATGAAGCAAAAAAAAATCTAACTCACTTCTCTAATTTCTTTTCATATTTTTAATTCATGGATTACATAGATTGAGTTCTCAGTTTGTTGCTTTGGGTTTTTTTTTTGTTTGTTTGTTTTCACTTTTGTGCTGCAAATCCAGAACCTCAGAAAGCTGTGTCTCTTTATACTATTTTCTTAATTCATTTCCAGTTATTCCTTTTTTGCCTTTAGATCATAGTTTCTATTGAGGTTGTTTTCATTGTCAGGTTCCAGATACATAAATACATCCATAAATACTAACACATGTACTCCAAGCATGTAAACTAATATTGAGTCTTTAGCCAGAAATCTGTTTACATAGACAGTTGGCTTCAGCCAATGTTCCAGCCATGCTCATGAAAATTATCTGCCTGGTGTTCCCTCTAAGGTGTTTTTTTTTCTCCATGTCAAATGTTTCTTTATTAATTCTGTAGAAAACACATCACCTTGACTCTTCTAAGAAATCTGAGGCAACAGCAACAGAGCAACAGCTTCTGTTTGTTTCAGAATTGGTAAGGAACAAGTGACCACAGGAGGAAAAGTTCTCATTTGAGAACAAAGTAGGATTAGAACCTGATTCTTCAGAAATATTCCTATTTAACTTAGTCAGGACCTGAATCTGAATGTGCCATAAGGTACTGCCATCTGCTCAATTAGCTCATCCTAGGAATCTATGAAGATATCAGCTACAAATAAAAATTAGCAACTTTTAGGAATAGTCTAGAAAACTAAAGTCGGGTAAAAACTGTCAGAAAGCAAGACACAATATTCTTTTCTACTGAGTTGTGGTATTTTATGGTTGCTAAAATAGTTATTATAAAAAGAAAAGGTGATGCGCTTTCATCTTATGTTGAGTTTAACACTTAAATAGTTCAATCTTTTTAAATGAATGTATCTTTAAGGATATAGCATATGTAACAATGCACAATTTATTGCCAGCACTGTAGAAAATCTGTAAGGATTTTGAGTTGCATATGGACAGTAACAGCATGGACTGGTTTTGGCACAGCTATCTGACACTCTGTCCTATAGACTAGCTGTAGAACAAGACAGCTAAAAGCTTAGTAGAGTCAGGTCCGTAAAAATAATTATTTTTAATGTCAGGCTAATAAATGCAATTACACTCTTTTTTGGTTATTATTATTTTGTTTCGTTAAGACTATAGATTTCTAAAACTATCAATGGCAATGATTTCACTGACTTTTTTTCAAGATAAATAATTTCATAAGAAAAGTCAATACATGTGGAAGTTGCAGTCAGGATAACAGCAAGGCAATCTCACCCCTTGGGGGTGATTTCATCACTGTTTTAGACCATTTTAGAATATTATAGTTACCAGTAATTGAGACAGTGTATTACACATGTAGAACATCATGCACTCAATATTTATCAATAACAAGATATTGATTGAAGAAATACAGAAAGTACTGTGATGCCAACAGTGCCTTCAGATTTATATCAAAAAGGGACAATAAAAACTTCAAAAATAAACATAAATGTTCAAAAGAATCCACAAAAAACCAGAATTTTATGTCTATGAAATGTTTCAGAATAAGTGTGAAATATGTCAAGCTGGTGCTTGATCCACTGTATAGAGGACTCCAGCAAGCGTGATTCAAGTGTCCTCTTTGGACAATCAAACAGCATATAAATCTTTTTAAATGTCTATGGAATTGAAGATCCTACGATTACTTATAATTAAGACAATGGAACTAGGAATTGCAATGTCAGAATCAGAAACCATTCCTGCTACAAGGGGGAGTGTGTTGCCTATATGTGTATACATATAAAACTCTTGTGAAAAGTATTGTTTGCAGGACAGTTAGAGTCTGATATACTGGAAAAATTATTCCTTTTATAAGGAATACGGATGTCTGCAGCAGATACAAATGCATTAGGTATTATAGCTTCTTTCATCTTTATGTTTTAATGCATTCCAGTCTTGGCTATTCTAGAATAATATATTCCAGATCTGGAATACCCTTATTGTAATGGAGAAATTTTCTACCTACTGACCTACTATATCAGACACTACATGCAATGTCATGAACTTATGTTTAAATGAAATTATTCAAATTGGTAAAAACCTTTCTTTAGTTCCTCCTAATAATGAAATATTAGATGTTAAATTGATAAAAACTTATAGACTCTTCTGTGCTAATCTATTTCACTCTCAGTCTTCAAAGTGAGAACATTTTCATAGCTTTTTTTTTTTTTTTGCAGATTAATTGATCTAACTGCAGTGAGAGCTCTTATCAATTCTCTGCCAGAGATGAATACAGCTGCTATTCATGCTGCAACTGATGTGATTGTTCTGCACTATGAATAGCACAGGAGAAGATCACGTTTATGATGAGGTGGCAGTGAATTTAGTCAGATCACTGTAGACAGAAGAGCAAGAAAAATAAGCAATTAAATAAGCATTAAGGACCCAAACGTATAGAAAGCATCTCTGTTATGAAGGTTGTCAACAAAGAAGCATCACTAGGGTGCCACTTATACTTTTATTGGTAGCATCCCTGCTGTAGATGCTGTTAGTCAGCCCTAAAAGGAGATATTTTGCAGCTGCTACTTTGTTCCCAAGCATTTCAGAGAGGTGGGCAGAGGTATAAACGGAGGGATTATTCGTCATATTGTCAGTCTTGGGTGAAAACAGCTTCTTTATGGGATCAGGAATCTATGTCAGTGCTTGAGAGCAAGTCTTCACAGACTGATACTTTATCTTTTTCCTCCCTATTTGCCCTTACTATGGGTACAGCATGATGGTGTTCTAAACAGTAGACCATTAAGGATGTAGGCATGATTAAAGCATTTTTCCTGTAAGGGAGAGGAGAAAATCAATTATCTGCATAAAAGCTATGGATGTCATTTCATTTGGACCCCATAGATGATCAATAAAAAGAGACAACTACTTCCAATAGGAAATTCATCTTCCCAATTTAGCCATTTACATTAGGACAAGAAAAGCTGTTGTTTGAAGACGTTTCACACTCTATCTTTTCAAGCAACAGGGAAAATATATGACTAGCATAGACTAAAGGCTCACTTTTAGACACTTACAATTAGATGAGCAACATTACTTTTATTCTCAGTTTTCAGTGGGAGGTAATGTGACCTTTCTCAAAATCATATTTCTTTCTGGCAGTCACATCTATGGGAATGGAATTGAGAATGTACAAGTCTTCAGACAATACAAAACTGTGAGGAGCACTTGATGTACCAGAGGTTTGTGCTGCCATTCAGAGGGACCTTACAGGTCAGAGTATTGGACTAAGAGGAACCTCATGAAGTCCAAGAAACAGAAATGTGAAGTCTTGTTCCTGGTGAGAAATAACTCCAAGCATAAGGGCAAGCAGAGGCTGACAGCTGGAAAGCAGCTTTGCAGACAGGGACCAGGTAGTGCTGGTGGACACCATCTTGAACATAAGCCAACAATATACCCTTCTGGGCTGAATTAGACAGAGTGTTCCCAGCAGGTCAAGGGAGGCAAGCCCTTACCTCTGTTCAGCCCAGGACAGACATATCTGCAGTGCTGTGTCCAGTGCTGAGCTCCCCGTTACAAGAGACATGGACATACTGGAGTGAGTCCAGTAAATCCATTAAAATGCCTGAGGTCTTGGGCCTTAAGAGATGATGAGAGAGGATGTGAGAACTGTGACTGATCAGCCTGCAGAAGAGAAAACTCAAGGGGAATCCTGCTAATGTGTAGAATCACTTGAAGGTTGGGCATGGGGGTAGATGGAGCCAAACTTTTCTCAGTAACACCTTGTGAAAGGACAAGGTGCAGTGGGCACAAATTAATATACAGGAAATACCACCTAAGTGTAAGATAAAACTGTTTCATGATATACTAAAACACTGGCAGAGATTTCCCATAGATGTTGTAGAGCGTCCGTCCTTGAAGACATTCAAAACTTAACTAGGCAAAGCCCTGGGAAACCAGCTTTAGCTGACCATACTTTGAGTATGGGTTTGGACTAGGCAATCTCCAGAGGTATCTTTCCATCTCAGCTGTTCAAACTGGGTTTGTGGGGCAGAAAAAAACAAAATCAAAAACAAAAACAAGATCTCTTTGGTCCTTACTTAATAGCATAGTCTTTGAGATAAAATACCCTTGAAAGACGTACCTTAGCATTTCTGAAAGAAAATAGTTTTTGACCGGACTTCTAAATGCTGTTGCAGAAAGAAGCCAAGTGTGAATAATTTGGGCCATTCTTGCACATTATTAAATTACTCAGTAACGCCTGTATCACTTGTACACTCTCTATTTCCTTAGTCTGCCCTAAAGTCTTAGGTATAGTAAAATGCTCTTTATACTGCATGACTCATCCCAGATTTAGCTTTCCTTTATCCTTCAAAAGCTTCCTTAAAATCTTTGCTGTATCATCTTGCTCTTGATCATAACAAAATCAGTTTAAAAAAAGTCATTCTGGGACTCTTGGTTATGAACTGTATATACTTTTCTACCTGTCTTTGTTCATTATGTATCACGGATGTCTGTTATGATAATACAATTGTTCTTGCACCTTGTTCACCTTCTTATAACCACATATGTTATTTTGAGCTGTGGTGCAATTTGGAACTCAGCCTTCCAGGAGCCAACAAGGATGGATCTCTCACAGAGACCAGTTATTTTAACTGCAGTCATTCTCACCCTGAGTTTGATTTGATAGAGAAACCACATTATTTTCTATACATTTCTACTGTCTAGGAAACTTACTGATAGCTGTCCAGAAGTCTATTTCTCTTTGTGTTGATTAGATCTCAGATGTAGATCTATATCACTCTCTAACTTTTGTTACCTGCAAGACCAGAAGTTTGGCTTTAGTCTTTCCAGCTGTCTTTGCTCAGAGTTTGCAGCAAGTGCAGCCAGATGTAAAGTGAACTGCTGTGCTGTGTCATAGCCTGTTCCATGGTATGAGCCATAGGCTCTTCTTTGATGAAGGAAGAAGCAGTGAGTTTTCTTCACATGTATTTTTTGTGAGGAAAAAATGCAAAATGTCTTTGGGTTCACTAATAATTTTATTGAATTAGGTACCACAGAACTTTGTCCTGTAATATCTGGACTGTTTTGGTTCTTTTAAGTCATCTTACTCTTCAAACATCTGGAGCTTTCTGGTTTTAATGACATTTCCCTTAGTGACAGACCTAGAAATTACTCATCAAGCATAATGAGGACAGGGTGAGTTAAAACATGGTGTTCATGCCTCTTCTGAGCTGCTAATGTGTATTTTGAAGCTGATAAATTCCATGGGCTAAATTACACCCTTAAACAGGAAATGGCTATCACAAAAATGAATGAGAGTTCTCCACGGTCATCAAAGAAGATAAGTAGTCCTCAGGTAAAACAATATAAACATATTGTCTCTTCTACTAGTCCATTCCACTAATTCTACTAGTCCATTCTACTAATTAAGAAAGAAAAATGTGATAGAAAAAAATTGTTGTTAAACAGATGCATTTGCTGAATTATTATTACATGTCTGGTTTTTAAATCTGACATACACAGAAGAGCACTCAATACTGTTATCATGAACTCTAGAAGTCTAAGTGTTACTATCACCAGAGGTGTGGCAAGCATTTTGCTAAAGGTCACGTCTACATATGAAATACTTTGTGTGTCCTGACTTTTCAAACCTGAATAGGCTATCAATTTAAGAATGCCTGCAAAACAGGGATATTTATTTCATTGAACTCTCATAGACCAAATAAATCTGTCTCCAGTTATCATTGTCCTTCATATTTAGTTATGCACATTTCCTGATTTCTTGACAGGATATCTGTCACCCATCAAGATGACCTGGAATAACTGTATTCTAATACTGTGTTTTCCTTTCAGAATTAAGTGTATTTAGAAGCATCATCTGAATTTTTAAAAAAAAATTGTTTCTGGCAAAACCATGAAGAACTGTGAAGAAAGTGTCTTGCATTTCTTCCTCTCACTGCAACATGTCAATATCCACACGATTGGTGGACTTGACATAAAGCATCTTGCATTTATAAATTCATTGAATGGAAGTGATTGCTGTTGATGTTTGGTTTGCTCAATGGTGTATTAGCTGTAATCTTCAAAAAGCATATCTGTCAATGACAGTTGGAGCATTTTGAACACCTGTGTCCCAGGCTGATGTTATAATCATTGCTGTGAATTAGGAGCATCTTTACAAGGCTTTCTTTCAAGTCCCTGAAACCAATTTTACAGTGAAGTAAAACTGGCACATGTGTGGGCAATACAATGCACTGAAATTGAAATGTGTTTTATATGCCAAAAGATGGACCCAACGATGAGTTAGAGTTGATTCTTAGAGTTCAGTCCTAGAAGGTTACCTCCTCATGACTGAGAAATAAAATTCCAAGGGCAGCAACAATCCACAAATCTTTCCCCAATGAACCCAAGGACACAGAGAGGTGGAAGGTACACTTGAAAGATACTACCTCACTGCATGCAGGATGTAGTGCAAAATTGGATCCATCTCATACCATGAAGATGATGCTGGAATAAGCCTAAAAGTCCTGGAATAGAAGTTACCAAGGCATCACCTTTTAGGAAACGGTGGTAATAAACAGAAGTGTTTCTGTACACAGTAACAACTAATGCTATAACTTGTTTCTGCACTTTTGAGATAGTCATATATAAAACCTTTGGTAAAATAAATCTGCGAAGAATAAATAGAATCATAGCATCATCACAGAATCATAAAATGACTTGAGTTGGAAGGGACCTTAAAGATCAACTAGTTCCAAGCCCCCTGCCATGGGAAGGGACACCTCCCTATAGACCAGGTTGCTTGAAGCCTCGTCCAGAATGGTCTTAAACACTTCCAGGTATAAGGTGTCCATAAATTCTCCGTGCAACCCATTCATCACCCTCCTAGTAAAGAACTCCCTAATGTCCAAATGGTTGATAGAAATCCTACTGATGTCATTTGCTTTAGCAATAGGCTTTTTTCTTCAAGAAACCAAAGGCTAAAATACTGTCTTGGAAAACAGTGGGCTTAGGATAGAAGCACTGTGTCCTTATAAGTTTTATCTGTGGTCTTTCATGTTTTTCTCTGTGCTTTTCTTTAACTCTCTCAAGGTCAGACTCAGAACTGACATAATCATTGAACTTGTCTAAAAAATCATTTCCTCTCAGACTGAGATCCTTTCATTCTTTAAAATACTTTGCTCTCTTTCCATTTATTCTGCTATTATCTTGAGATTTCACCTACTTTGCAGAACAGTCAATATCCTAAATCCCAGTGATTTACACAAGTTATTTTTTGGATCAGAACTGGCCCAAGGATGAGAAGCTGCAGACCTTTCTGACCAAACAGATTTCCTCACAAGCATACCCAGACTTTGAAGGATAGGTAGAATCAAATGCTGAATTTTTAGTTGACTGAGTTTGTAGTAAACTGTTTTTTAAGGAGCTCATCATGGAGCTGGTGCCTACTCAGTTCCAGAAAACAAGGTGAGTGATCCAGGCAATCTAGGTCTGCCATCCCTGGTGTAATTTAAAGACCATATGCAGCAGAAGCTGCCTTTTTACAGCAGTCTGTAAGTCTTACCTGAGCTATCTTGCCTTTTCCTTTTCTTTAGGCTCACATCTTAATTTTCTCTGGAACTGGACAAGACCCCTTGTCCTATTCAGCAGCTAGTGAAGTTGGTGAAGATCTCACATATAGAACTGAAAGTGTGCTGATGAAGAAAATTGAAATAGATTTTAATAAGAAGATAGGGTAGACTGCAATATGGGGCACAGGGTTTGGCCAAAGGTGTTAACCAGACACTTGTTTACAAATAACAAGATCCTTTTATTATATTTTATTCTTTTCCAGTACATCTTCATGTCTCCCTTTTACTGGCCCCATATCCTTACAAATAAACAACTCTGACAGTTACTTTTCCCTCTTGGTCCCAGTTTTGCCACCTTTGTACCCAAACTTGGTATGTCTGATGGAGGTATCTTGATCATCTCAGCCATACCATGCATTGCTGAAGGGATTTCCCAGGCCTTGACACCTCATTTCCCCAGAAGTCCACAGTGGTCCCCTCCAGGTGTCAGTGTGGTCTGTATATTTCTCACACAATACCCCCTTAACCATTTATAAAATTTGTCCATCCCTCATGGTGTTACTCGTGACTTTTGCCACCTTCTCACCGTGTAAGATGTTAAATCTAGCCGTTCCTTATGGTCTATTCATCTAGCTAAGCCTCAGGTCAGGGCCTAGTCATCAGTCTACCAGGGACAATTTTATTGATGAAGAATCAGCTTTGAGGACTAATTTTCCTCAAAGAAAATTAATCACTTTATTTTAGACTGGAGGCAGACTTCTGCATACAGTACTATTCTATATTCTTTACATGTACAGATCAAATGGCGATAGTAATGGTGATACTCATTTCACTTAAGTTTAAATACTTAGAAATAAACCATATGAGTGGCTTAAATGCAGGTGACTCCTGTAAATTCTTCACAAGCAATGAAGAAAAATAGACAACTCTGATTTGATCTGATCCCATCATACCACCAGTACCTTAAGAGAAATTGGTTGTCTGAAAGGAGCTTACACTGACAGGTATGTTTTATATACTTGATCTCAGGTTCATTCTCAAGTGCACTCAGGATAGATTAGTCATCTTCATTTTTGCAAATATTAATTTGAGGAAATTTTCTGTTTACTAGTTTTCCAAGTTAAACGATTTATTATCTTGATTCAGTTACTGTTTCAGGTTTGAAAGACTGTCCCAAAATCTTTCTTAAATTCTTTGCTGTGCAGGAATAATTTGGTATAAATCTTTAGTACACATACTGCTTGCACAGTGGAATCCTTGTGATATTTGGCTTAAAGAGAAGAGTTGTATTTCAAGCTGAAAACAACTGCACTGAAATTAATCCATCTGTTACAGTAACAATATGGTAACCATGCTTGATAGGAAATGCTTCATGCAGAGTTTGTAGTTAATATACAAGGTGACAGTGAATAATCTGATCTGGACACATGAAACAAAAAATAGCAGATCTGCCTGTAGCAAAACTTCTATCTTGTGAAGTTACTTCTCCCCAAGTGAGCTGTGACCCTCTAGGGTAAGTAGATTGTAATCAAAGTGACTAGAGACTATAGACATTAGGGCGATGTTCAAGAAAGATGAAAAGTCAGCCAAATAATTATAGCTCTGAGCAACTTTGATTACCATCCATATGACCAAAATTACATATGCAAATGTCTAGGAACTTGGCCATTGAGTCCCTTATTGCAGTTTTTATCTTGTCATTTAGAAAGTGCCTCTTAACTGAGACTTATTTTAATTACTTTTATATTCTAACAATACTATTTTTCTTAATGTTAAATAAATAAACGATATTTTATATAGTTTATATATAGTAGCAATTAATTTATTTTATAAACTTCAATGACTCAGAAATTTAATTATTCCAGAAATTTTATTTTACAGAAATAAATTCTTTTTAAGAAGTCTGTATTCTCAGAATTGAAAGTCTCAGCATTTCTTTCAGAACAGAGTTCCTCTTTTCCAGCCATCTATTTCAGGATACAAACAATGAATATTTTGTTTAGCCTCCATTGCCATGATAAACTCTATCCAGCTAGCCTTTTCAGTGACAAACGAAGTTCACATACAGGCCAGATGAAGGGAAAATTATATAAAGCCAGAAAGTGCTTTCATCCAAGTTTCTTACACCAAAAGTCACAGAATTTTTTCTCTTTTCCACCCCATCATCTTGAATGAGTTTTCCAGAGATCTCCTAAGTCAGCCAGTCTCTCCAATAAAGCATTTGCAAACTCTGCTTGAAACATGATTCATCTCCCAGTTATTACTATGATGCAGTTTTCCCATTCTTGCAAAGGGCCCTCTTTTCTTTGGCACTGCAAGATCTCTTAGAAAATAAACCAACACATTCCACCTGCAAACTGAACAAAACCAGAGGTGAGATGTATGACTAAAAGCAAAACAATTCCAGTTCAAACCTGTGTGAGAAAGAATCTGCAACAGAAGCTCTCATGTTCCCCCTGTCTTTCAGCAAAGAAGACACAAATTTGGTGATGGAAAGGTGTTGTCTGGGTTTTTTCTTTACTGTGGTATCTGCATCTGTGTTTAGGACAATGAGGTAAATGTGAACAATACTTACATCTGGGCCACAATATATGACTGTAAAATATATGGACGTGGAAGCTAAATCTGTACTTCTTGCAAAACATCAGACAAATTCCTACTCAGTATTTGTAGGTGAGTGTGGATGGGCATATGTGCCCATCTACTAGTCCTTTTCTAGCTCATTTTAAAGGTTTTTATTTGAAAAGACAAATTTTTCATACCTTAATCAAAAGACTTGTGGGTCCAAGAATATTATTTGTAATTTCTTTAATTTGTGAGCCACAGATACACAGCATCACAATTAATCAGTCATTATTCCTTTATTTTACAGTGGGCAATCTAAAGCAACGACAGGTAAGATTTGGTGGAGAGACAGGAACAGATCCCCAAGGTCCTAGTCTATAACCACAGTGTTGGGTTTTTTTGATCTAGCCACTCAGCAATTCTAAAATGTACAGGCAGATGCAATTTGTGCAGGGTGAGGTTATTCTAATGCCATTCTTACCTGGTATCCTATTCTATTCCCATCTGGTAGCCTATGTTACAAATACTAGATGAGACTATCTCATCAATAGGATAGATACTATTCTGGCTGAACTAGCCAGAAATCTAGCAAGAACTGCAAACTTTTTTCATGCTGAATTGAAATCTGAATCACCTGTGCCTATGGTGTGAGAAGAAAAACAGGTCAATACCAATTTTTGGGGGTGTTTTCTTGAGATTAATGTGTTTTAACATTTAGTGGTTTGGGTTTAATGTTCCTTGGTTTAGTTGGGGATTTTGTTGGTGGGGTTTTTTAAAATTCTGAATATGCAAGATATGAAATGCATCTAATAAAATTTACCAGTTTCTAGGCATTGGAATGAAGCAAGAGGAAAGAATGATTTTTAGAACTCAACAAGAAGGGGGCTAATTGAGCCTCTAGGGAGGATCAAAGGTAAGATAATCTTTATAAATGAGGAAGCATCTGATGCAAAGTCATGAAGCTGCCTGACATCAGAAGATAAGATTTTAGCTGCAGTTTGTCCTTTTTGGAGGAAGATTTAGAACTGACAAAAACACATGATGAAGACTGGTAAGAAAAGAAACATGAGTGAACAATAAGATCACTTAAAATCTGACCATAAAATCACTGATTAGGACTTATCTTGATGTTTCACTGTGTGTCACTTCTCTGTTCCTCCTGCCTTTGAACTGCAGTTGTAGGTCATGTGAAGACAGCTATTAGATTTTTATTACCAGATAACTAGCACAGACTCAGACATCTAAGTCAGGAAACTTTATTTCATATCACATTTCTTCACAAAATACTGGTAAGGTTAATTTTACATCAGCCAGCTCGGAGCGGTTTCTGGCAACCACAGGACTAATATCATGGTGCTACCAGGTACTGTATGACTTCCATTGACTAAGTAATAAAAAATAAATTAAAACAAAGGTCTTAAAATTGAGATTTCAAGTTGATCCAGAAGAAGTACAACTGGGAGTGTGATTTGCTGCCTGGTCCAGTAGTAGCAGGATTGATAATCATGAAATCAGACCTTCAGGGATGACCTATGCAATCCATGATTTGGCCACAAAATTGCTCAATCACCTCCACATTTCCCACACAGGCTGTTAAAGACCCTTTAGCCCCTTATTTCTTTATCTTAAGTAACTAGTACTATACTTGGGCATTGGAAAGGAATGTCCTAGAAATACCCCTGGAATAATTGCTGGAATAGCTCTGATGGATGGAAACATTCTGTATTGATAAGCACCATTTGTAGAGTTAAAAACCAAACCAACCAACCAAAAAAAACCCAGATATAAACAGCTTGAACAATGTTTCTTGATGGAGTAATTTGCAAAAGCTATACCTAGGTAAAGGACAACACAGCCCTGCAGGGTAATGAAGTCTGCATCTATCTCACCCATCTTTAAGCATCTAAGAGTACATCTCTGATGCTAAACAAAGTGTGCCAAAATGCAAGCTGAAGCACTGGACCTATACCGTTTGCACTGCTGCTTAGCTCTCTTTCCTCCTGGTTTTTTTTTTGGACCATTCCAACTAGCTCTCCCCACGAAACATCGTCTACAGAAAAGGCCAACTCCAAACTGTGAAAAAGAGTTAGCAACTGATAATTGATTTATCAGTACAGAAAGTTTAATTTATGCACTGAGGTTAGGTATATGGTCACCCATGTTGACTACAGTGAGTAATAACCTCTGAATTCTAGGATCTGAGTTACCATCTGAAGATGGCTTCTCCACTGACAGAATGTAGGAGTGTACTTTACTAACGAGCAGACCTCCTTTAGGCACACAAACTTGTAGCTTCCTACAATATAGTAGTCATGATGTGGTTAGTACTACACTGAAAAAAAAAATTAAAGTATAGGTGTCATTTTCCCATGTTGCTGGTAGATGTTCAGTCTAAGTGTATGAGCAGAACCAATGCAATGGACAGTAGAAAGCACTTGCAAAAAAATCTGGGAAAGCATGTAAGACACAGTCTTTCTGCCTGAAGACAATGCCCTGCACATCGGCATTGTTTAAGAGGAAGTGGCTGCTGTCTGCTATTCTCAGAACTGTGAATAAGGAGTTAATCATCCTCCTGAAGTCACAAGGCATTAAGCTGTGGCTTAAATGCCTTGGCTCAGAGATCTTTTCTGAATCCTGGCTGTTAGTTAACTGTCTTTCCCTATTTCAAAGTCATTTGACTTGAGGAGTAGTATTCAATGTAATTAGATCAATTACTCATAAATGCAGGGTTTGTAGGATGTATACATCACTATGGTTTTGTTTTGTTTTGTTTTTTCTTTTTTGAACAAAAACTGCAAAGCTATCTGAAAAAGAAACACATTATATTTGCTCTCTGGTTGCCATTACCTTGCCTCTTTACCCAGTTCATTACTAAACCCTCATTTTGCAAAGCTACTTTAATAAACCTCTCCTCTTTATTTCCTACTTAAAACATACACCTTGTTCATTTCTCCAGTGCCTATGATTACACTGCAATGATCACCTGTGTCCATGAAGGCAGTTGTTAGGTTCCAAGAAATATTTTATTTGCAGCTAGGCCCATGTATATGCATGAAACATTGGTGAATGAATGTTTCATTATCTTTTATGTTAGCACAGTCAGAAAACAGCTGAATGCTTCTTGAAAAACAGACAACAGCTCAGGAAAACCTACTAATGGTATTAAACTGAGCTGGCTAGTAAAGACACCATGTATGCAACTTTGCCCTTTGGCTCTCACTATAAATGCTAGGTATTGTCTCTGGGAGGTCTTGGTAATAGTCTGGACCACAGATGGATGACTATGTTTTTGATAAATTAATATACATCTTGGGAAAGGATTTTTGCTCTCAAGTAATAGGTAGAAATCACACTCCCCTATCATTTTTCCTTGTTTGGGACTACCTACAAGAATGTGTCTACTTGATGATAATTCTTGTTTCTCCCCTGATAAATCAAATTGTTAAAGCACTGCCCAGCTCCACAGATGGTGAACTTGCATGTTTATATATGAGTTGCACAAAGTCACATGTGGAGCCTGTGACATAGCCAGACTTCCTACTTCCACTACCCACTTCCTCCACCAGTCCAAATTAGGTGAATTCAGTACACATGATGTTGCCATGGAAGCTGTGCTCTGCTAAACACATCTCTCTGCCAGGTGTGTGTAGCTCTCACTGTTGTGAATAAGAATCGCATGAGAACTTCAAAGGAGGAAGAAAACCCCTGAGGTTTTATATCCAACTTGTTCTCCAAAACCCAAATGACTCTCTCTGTTTCATTACTGCATATTTTATCTGAAAACTAGATCATTTTGGCATAAAAGTCTTGTCTGGCAGCTCATTATTTGAAAAAAAAAAAAAACCAAACCAAATGTTTATTTTCTTTTTTTTTTTTTTTAATAGAACCAGTGAAATATATATATATATAATCTGAAAACAGTCTTCCCCATCTCTATGTGGGACCACTGGTTAGTGCATGATCTTAGTACTCCAGAAGTCTGCAAGACCCGTAACTGGTGATTTAAGTCCAGCTGCATGAAACAAATGTCCAGTAACAAATGGAGCACTGAGATATTCTTGTCAAGGTCCATGAACTGTACAACCACACATTTCTCTGATTCTTCCCCAAATGAGATGGTAGTAAATTAGCAGGGTAGCAACAGAAAACTTCATACCTAATTATTCACCCCCAGTATCAAATACCTATGCTGTCTTTTGCTTCTTCTTTTGAGCAATAAGAATGTAAAATCTTAGTGGATTGGCATTTCATATTCCTTCTGTACTGATGAAAATAAAAAGCATAGGAGCATAGAGACAGAGATTTTTACCTAACAAGCACTAATTTTCTGTATAAAATAAAATTAAAAAAACCAAACAAAACAACACTGTACCAAAGCAAACATACTCTTAACCTTCATACCAGAAGGGTATTCACTAGAAAGAGAAATAGCAAGTCAGACAAGAGGTTAATTACATACTTTCATGTACTAGTGGAAGACTTCAGATGCTCTAACATAAACAGCCCAGATTATTCTTCTTTGTGTGCTTCATTCCTACATTCATATGCTACCAAAAATCCTTCTAAAATCTAGTCCAAGTAGAAAACCTTTTGGCAAGATTACATAAAAGAAATTCAGGGATTCTTAGAATTAATATTGTTTCAATTTTTTTTTCTGTGTACAAAAATAAAAATAAAAGGCTTTCAGGATTATTCCTCATACTGAGATCTTTTACTCCGTGGTAACAAGTAACTCCAAACTCCTGTGCTTCAACCCACACACCCTGCAAATGTTAACTTCATGTTAACCTAATAGAGTTTGTCCAGCCTAGCTGCTAGGTAATGACGCTGCTCCTTGCAAGCCAAAAACACAAAAGAAGTGGGTGTTATAGGATGAATTGTTGCTTAGTCCCTTTCAGCAGCAGCACTCTCCACAGACAGAGGGTGGTATTTTAAACCCCATGCACTCTGCTTTCACAAGAATTTGGAACAGTGCTTGGCACCAAACTCTGTTTTAGTGTGGTATTCACCAGGCTTTTCTCACAAGGGAGTGAGCAACAGCACAACCCAGGTCAGGCAGAAAGAACATCTCTTCAGCCAGAGCCCACACGCCCACATAAATATCACTATATTTCTCAAGAGCTACAAAGCTATTTGCCTAGAAAACTCAGGAGTTCAAGTATCAAGTACCATTCAGTAACACTAACATTTCAGAGTTACGTAGTTTTTTAAACATAAAGAGCATTGTTATTGACTGCTTTAGGAAAATAAACCTCTCATAAGCACCTCCTTCTTGAGAAGGACAGTTATAATAAACCTTAAATCCATGGAAATATGCTTGGCTTCTTAACTGTCTAGAAGCTTTAAGCTAATCCTAAAAGCTGATGAGTTGAAAACTTTAAGGTGCCAGATTCGATTGTCTGAGCACTATGGGTTATGTTTATGAACACAGACCTACAGCCACTCTCATAGATGTTTGTGACAAACCTTCTGCCTTGGGTAAACCATCCAGCATCAGCTTGAGCTAGTATGTCAGGATGTGGTCTATCAAGGTTGTACCGTGTGTGTGTTGGACACGTGCAATGTATACATTCTGTCCTGCCAGCTCAACTGAAACAGCTTCTTCACTCCTGACAGCTCAACTGAAATAGCAACATTAACACCCGTGAAATCTGTGAGACCCCTAACTTATACCCTTCTACCTTTCTTCTCCCACCTGTAATTTGTTCCAAATATCTTTTTATGTAATGAGGTATCCAGGCACATCAGTTTGCCTGCAGTCTCCTGACTTTGTCAAGATATTAGTAATCAATCTTCAAATTTCTTTGAGAGTTATGTTTAAAAAAAACCCAATGGTCTTTCTTCTTCTGCCCTTATGAAATTTCCTGGTTTTCTTCATTTTGTGCCTCATGAAATCACTCAGACATTGACTCTGTAGATCTCTCCTGGACAAATGTAGCAAGCTCTCTTCATGGGCAATTTAGGCAGGAGATGCCACCCAACTGCTACCCCAGACCAACTGTAATGTNTTATTCCTTTTCTCTTCCCTTTGGGGAGGGAGGGGGGTTAACAGAGAGCGTCTGTTGGGTCTTAGGGGCTGCCCTGACCCTAAACCACGACAAACAGCCAGCAAAATTACAAATGACCAGTAAAGAAGGAGTTAATCTAGTCTTGCTAACAAAAAAAATCTCAGAACTGCTGCAAAAATAAGTGAAGTGAAAACACTGCATTGAATGTCATTCTTGAGAATGCAAATTAAATATATTGCGAAACTAGATAGGAGAAAGCCCTTAGTTTGCAATATGCTTTTTCTTCTAGACAGGCTCTTGCTCAATAAGTATGTCCAACTGACTAACAAACTTCTTTATGACCTTTCTAAAATGAAGGCAATTGAAGCTTTTTAATGATTTTATCTGAGAAACCATAGAATCGTAAAATGGTTTGGATTGGAAAGGGCCTTGAAGACCATCTAGTTCCAACTCTCCTGACGTGGGCAAATACACCTTCCACTAGATCAAGTTGCTCAAAGCCCCATTTAACATGGGTTTCAACGCTTCCAGGGAAGAGGCATCCATAGCTTCTCCAGGCAACGTGTTCCAGTGACTCAGTACCTTATAACTAATCTAAATCTACCATCTCTCAGTTTGAAACCGTTACCTCACCCTATCACTACAAGCCCTTGTAAATAGTCCCTCTGAAGTTTTCCTCTAGTCCCCCTTGAAGTACTAGAAGGCTGCAAAAAGGTGTTCCAAGAGCTGAACAACCTCAACTCTGTCAGCCTGTCTTCACAGGAGAGGTGTTCCAGCCTTCTGATCATCAGTGCTAATGATTAACAAATCCTTCCTACATGGTAAGGAGAAACCACAGGATTGTAAAAGATGAATTCTTAAATATTCTAATATTTCACACATACATGTACACTGTATTTTTAGGTATCTATGTTAACCTCCAATTTGCAGTAGGATGTGATATCATTGGATACTCATCAACTGAAGCTCTTTGTTGCAGCGTTCAATCTTCTTCTGCAGTTCTTCCACAGGGAGGGAGTTAATTGCCCAGAAGAGAAGCGGATGTTAAGTCAGAAAGATTGTGAACTCAGGAGGTAGAGAAACAAGTAGCAAAGCAAGTCCGTATGAAGAGCAGTGAATGAGCACTTCACACTGGGAAAAAGAAGGCTAAACTCTTCTAACTCTTTTTGCTGGTAAGCAAAAAAGCAATACAATCACTTGACACTTGTCTGACACTTCTTTGGACAGAAGTGTCATTTATGTAAAATGAAGTACACAGCTGTATTCACTCCCTTCTGCTATAAATGAGCCTTTGGAGAGTCCAGAACAGGGATTGCACTTTGTCTTTCCTGTGAAAGGGGGAGGACGACCTTATGGCAGAAATATCCCTGAGCTGGGAGACATCTGTCACTGTTTGCAAAACCGCTGCAGATTCACAATTGCTGACACTATTAATCTACCCAAACATCCTGGACAGGGTTTCTTTCTTACTTTTATAACTGTATCACATGGAGATTTAACCTTTCCTTTCTCAAATACACAAAGTTGCTCTCACTGTCACACAGAAAATTTTGGCAGTATGGACCTTACAATACCCACTCCATCCCAAGGCATCAGGGCAACCAAAAAGCAAAGCATCACACACAAGGTAATCCCACCAGGCTGTCAGGACACATCAGAAAACAGAGATATTTGTGCTGGTCACACGTTTCAGCTCTCTTCTGACAACTACAGGTCACTGTATTTCAGCTGAACATTGATTTCTCAGATCATGACTGACTATATCTCTCCAGAGAGCTATGCTTCAGGAGCTAGATGGACTCCTCACTGCACAGAAAGAGAAGAGGGCAGTGCCAGCAGTCCAGGTATACGAAAAGGTGTCTGTTGGCTCCTTTCCCAACACTGGAGAAAGCTTTCTCCTGCCTGCCAGATGCCACTAGTGAAGGAGGCTGATTGCTTTCCCATGTCCTCAGGCTATTTCAAGACTGCTTAAAACTCACAAGGGTTCTCGAAGTCTCTTTCTTCATCCAACATGTACCATGGATATGGGATAAAGAGACGACTGCACTTCTAAACTAGTCAAGCATCACATGCCCCATGCATCTGTTGGAGTCTAAACAGTGTGGTTTCATTGCCCCAATACAGCATTGCAGAAAGATGCCAGACAAAGCTTTACCTGTGATGTCATCATCAAAATAGAGCCAAGGCCCTCACGAGGATGCATGGTATGGGGATGGCAGACAACAGGAGACATTCAGATGGCATATTAAGAAATTTTTTTTCACTATGAGAACAGTCAGACAGCAGGATAACGGCCCAAAGAGTTTCTGCATTATCTGTCCTTTCAGGTTTTCAAGACCCAACTGGCTAAAACCCTGAGCAACCTGACCTCATTCAGAGCTGATCTTGTTTTGTCCAGGTTGTTGGAGTAAAACTGTAAAAAGTCCTTCCTAGTCTGAATCATCCCTTGATCCTACGCACTTTGGACCTCTTCTTTTGCAGGGTGATTGAAGAGACGTCCCCATCAAAACCTGTGATTTCCCTGCTTCACACTGTTGCTCAGAAAGATGAGCTTCCCTGTGTAGGGACTTGGTTTCCTGACTTTTCAGGGACCTATTGTCAGAGATTTTCCTCCCTACCTGAAGAACACGGGGGAGACCATGATGTTAAATTAGAAAGCTGATCAAGTCGATTCTAAGATTTATTTTGTCTTATATATTTGGACAGGAAGGGAGACCAAGGAGAAGCCAACTTACTGCAAGTCTTCACAACCCCTAAAGTGAGTGACTTTAGCAGAAGTCAGCATAAGATTTCGAAGGAAGAAGAGAAGAAGGGAAGCACAACCCCTCCTTGCTTTCTTTGTTTCTCTAGAAAGAGATTCACCATTCCCACAGATAGCAGAGGCCTTGGACAACAACTGCAAAAGCCACAGATGCATCCTTACACATATGAGAATGCAACTACTGCTCTAAGATGGTGAACATACAAATTTTTAACAAGCAGATACTTCCCTGTATGCACATAATTTTTGAGCAGAGCTTTAGTGTTCTTTAAAATTATCTCATCCATAAACTGTGACATGAAAACAGTGCAAAACCCAGTGAGGAAAAAACAAATAAAACTTCAAATAACCATTTCTGAAATACCTGTATCAGGCCTTACATCACTTTAAGTGAGAAATTGCAAAAACTGTACAAAAACAAAATAAAGAGACAACTCTTAACTCTTGTGCTCTGTCCCCCTGTGATTGTCCATGCACTAGGGAGGACAATAGGTGGGAAGTACAAACAAAAACATAGCAAGAAACTAGCCCTCAGCTTCTTACCCAAAGTGCTGTGAAGCAATCCTAAACTTAATGCAAGCAAGCCCTGCAGCTCTGTAATAGGTCTGATATTGCTTCCAATAAAGGAAAAAATTGCTTGCAAGAGGGAACAAGCCAAGGACAGTGAAAGCAGAAATGAGAAGGGAAAAATGGAGAACAGCAAGATGGAAAAAAAAAATAGAAAACAAAATTCACTGGGCAGAAGAGGGAGAAAAAAATAGATATGTTAGTCTTATAATTTTCAGGGCTCAGATGATGCTATGACATGTGACTCCAATTACTGGCAGAAAATTACATACAAAACCCATATTTTTTGCCTTTGTTTCTAAAAACGCAAATGCAAAAAGGCAGAGGTCTATTTCAGTGTGGGTGGTACATCTGTTCTGTGGTGATTAAGACATATCTGCTGCACTACAGATAAGTGAGGGTTCATGGCTTGACCCTTGCTTTCAACATGCTGCTACTTCCACCTGCATGAACTGGCTCACGCTTGACATTGTTGTCCCTAATCTGGGCTCTTTACTAGGTGTACAAAAACCAATCAACACAGAGTCAAAATACTTATTTTATTCTAGTTCTGCACAGAGAAGTGTTCCAGGTGATAATTCCCAAAGCTAGCACATACCTTCAGAGCTGTTGCAGGATTTTATACAGTTTACAACAAAGAAGAAACTACAGTAAAGTAAAAGATTGGTTAGTCATTCCTCACTCCTAACTTTACATGTGAAGGCAAAAATTTACCATGCATTTAACTTGACAATTAGTGCAGAGCTGCACTAATTAGAGGTGGTCTGACGGTCCCCCTCTCATCACAGGCAAAAACATCTACACAAGTACACCCAGAAGTTTTGTGACTGTTAACCCTTTCTTGTGACAACAATATGAGTTGGAAAAGAAGCTCAAATCTGTAGCCCTGGAGCCTCCTCTGCTCCTTTGTTACCCCCTATTCCCCTAAATAATTAACATTTTTTATTTTAACAGACAGGTATTTTGTACTTGTGTGCTGTATTTTGTGTTTATGGCAACTTCAGAGTAAACCACCTTTGCCTCCTGTTATCTCATGCCATACAATGCAGGTATGACAACTCAGGGTATCACAAGACAACTCATTCTTGTAATTTTGCATTTTAAAGAAGTCAAATCATGCAGATAATGTCCAAAATCTTGTGTATTTGTGCGCTGATGTTCCAAAGACTGTTGTGGCATATTTTCAGAGCACTGGCATGTTTTAAGGAATCTTGAAATAGGTGCATATTCCTTTTAAGCATCTTGGACATAACATTTTTTTTTTTTACAGTATTTTAGAAAAAAATATATTTTAAAATGATGAAAACATTTTCCTTTTTTTTGTAAGAAGAATGAATGAATATGCACTGAATGTCTTGTTGCAAGTTTCTCTAATGTATTCATAGCTAAGTCTCATGTTAAAAGATGAGACAGACTCAAGACAACTAACTCAGTCGCTTTATAGATTAAAAACAGAAGCAGACACTTCTGACACTCGATTCACTCACTGTGAATTTATTCTATTAAAGCCAACACTAATTCAGTTAGGATCTTCTCTGTAGGGAAACTTTGGTCCCTTTAGAGAAAGAAAATAACCGCTATTGAATAACAGAAATGAACAGCCTAGTGCTGTTGTTTTCTTAGTTTAGCACCATTCAGAAAATAGGCAATTTTAAAACTGGCAGTATATATTAGTGCGATTATTTAGGTTCCTGCTGTGGGCAACAGTGGGAACAGAAAGAAAGACACTACTTCAAAATGGGAGTCCAAATTAGGCTCCTTAAAGTACTCTTAATCTGTTTTACATACATGCCTACTTATTCTTGCAGAATTGTAGGACTGGAAATGTGCCTCCAGGTCACTGAGCTCAGTCTGGGCTTTGGCAAACATGGCATCCTGTAATCCTTCACCCAGCTCCACCCTAAGGGCACTCCCAGTTTTCCTCCCTTCCTTGGGATAACTTATCTCCTTCCAGGTTAGAAGCCTTCTTCTGATTTCCAAACTGAATTTTGACCTGGCCAGTATGTGCCCATCTGCTGCTCTGCCAGCAGCCATTTGGCTTCAGGTTACACATGTCCTCTCCAGTGCCACCCCTGCCAGTGCATTAGTAGCCAGCAATGGTGTGTCTTGAATTTCATAACTGCCTGGATGCAAGGAATGAATGGCAGAGCTGATAATAAACTTCTTTATCTCCTTTAAATGAAGACGACCACAGTGCACTTGCAAAACCTGCAATTTGGATTGAAGTCTGATTGCATCTGTGTCCCAAAAGAGCTGAGGAACTTCCTCAGATAAAAACCTTTTTAATTTTGTATGTAAAACAATCTGAAAGAGTCCAAGACAGGCTCTATTTCTTTGTGGCCCTGGTGTCAAAGGAGTGAAAACCAATTAGAGACTCAAGCTGGTGATAAACAGGAAGGCAATTACAGAAAGTTTTCTGAGAGAAGACATTTTATTTTTTTCCTGCCAACCTTCAGATTTGATGGAAAAATGGAACGTTTTGGGTTGGCAGCATTTCAGAAAAAGTGCTACAAACTGACAAGCTCTTGACAAACTTTAAAATGCATCAGTTGAATAATCCACAAGGCAGCTTAGAGTAACAAGCAAAGAAGAAAAACAAAATGAAAAAAAAAAAAAGAAAAAGAAAAAGCATCCAGTGCTTGTTTTCAAAATTCAGGATGGAAAAGAAATAATGAATGCATATGGTTCTTTGGTACACACAGAATTTAACTGTCATTTGGCTTTTGAGGTTATACCACATACCTGCATATATGTATTCACCCTCGGTAGCCCCATTTTAAAACTAGGCAGGACTTCAGATGAGTTACAGGTAGTAATAATAGAAAGGATGTCCACTAAGCACTTATAATTGCAAATGGCCTTTGCTTTTTTCATTCTTTTCAAATAGGAACATATGTGACATAGTACTGGAAGGTTTCTTGTGGTCTGCAAGCAGCAATACATAGCAATGAACAGAGAAGTCTTGGCATTTGAGTGGGAACTCACCTTGTTTGGTCTCAGTTTGGCAGCTGATAAAGCACAGGGAATGCATTCTTTCACTTCACCAGTTCCTTTGAGGCAGTAATTGCCCACATAGCACTGGAAACACTTTTCCACCTGAGAAGTGAATGTGCTTCATAGACTGTAGAACCCCTTGCTTCATTAAATGTGTCTGTCACCAATTTCTGAAAGAGCTCACCCAGGAAGGGCAAGCACCAGTAATGACCTTCTGGATGATTTAAGTTCACAGAAGTCACATGCGTGCATGCATAGAGGACCTGTGTGCTACAATCAAACTTTGCATGACTGTGATTGAGGCAGCACTCGACTCCATAGCACAAAACTGATTTGGTTTCACAATGGGCAGTGGAGTACTCCTCAAGAGTTGGGATGTGAGCCCCACCTCAGAATACCATTGAATGGATTAGGGTTTTTTAATATGGAATAGGCATAACCTTGTGCAAAAAGTGCTTTTAGGAAACTGCTGGCTTGTACCTCAGAATAAGAAAATGTGGAAAAAGTAGGTTAGATCATGAATTAATTAGTTCAGTTATGGAGTGCGGTTCAGCAATGCAACAAATCCACTGCTGTGACTGTAGCAAAGGAGATGCTACTGTTCCCCTCCTCTAGCTCCTGTCTACCTCTCTCCTGCCTTCCATTAGATCCAGGGACCATCTAGAGACAGGTTTGGTGAGACAATGTAATGGAAAAATATTATTTTTTGAGGAGGACATGTTAGGGTTTTTTTTTATCTGATCACCTTCCTCATCCGTGACTGCTCAGTCTCTGGCTTTGATGCCACAAAAGCACCTGCTGAGACTGGCAGAAGAAGAAGGAAGGACAAGTCAGAGCAGAATTGTTCTTTGCATCAGCAGTCTGCAATTACACCAGCTAAAGCAGAACATCAAACTGCAAATACCAGGAAAGGGAAATGAGTTATCAATTTATCCACCTACCTATGTGAAAGTTGACTGGAAAATCTAAATATAATAGATTTTTTAGAGGCTNCCGCCTCCCCCAGTTCCTCCACCTCCACCAGTTCCTCACAGTGAAAATAATAGTATTTACCTATGGGGTTGTGTAGATAATTCATTATTTCAGGTTTTGTAAAACCCTTTACCCTTTGGAGATTAAAATGCTCATATGTACCAAGCACTCAGACATAAAAGCTGTGCATAAAATGTGATAGATCTGAAAAAATGGCATTTCCCTTCAGGGAAGGCAACTCTGAGAGGGTCATTTTAATTTTATGATCTTCTTCAACTTCTTTCAATGAATTACAGGGCTAGAGGGCTCTCCAAGAGATCACCATCCACTCAGTATCAGCTTATATCTTCAAGTACAGGTTGGATGTGCTCTGAGAGATGTTTTTGAACTCTAAGCAGCTCAGTCATATCTTCCTGGTAGTGGCTACACAAAACTGGACCAAATCGTCCAGTTGACATCTCCTTTACTCCTTGACGCTATAATATTCTACACATTTAAATAACTGAAAGAAAGATTTTAAAGTCAAGTTTCTCTATAATAAAACTTAATGAGCTCTTAACAGTTTTGAAGATAATGGGGTTTTATGTTGCTTTTAATTACAGCATATTTCCTGTTATTCTGCCTTAATTAGAACATTAACTGAATATTTTAATAGTGTCTTAATCAACATGGAATTAGTATTGTTATTTTGATACTCATTACAATAACCAAGGTAATAGTTTCCATGAAGCTTCCACTCAAACTTCTTAACTTTCTAAAAAGGAGTGCAAATTCAACACCATTTAAATTAAGATTATTTTTTTTTCCAGGAACAAGAAATTTATATTTGTATCCACAGAGAGACTACGCAGTCAAGTATTCTCTGTATCATCTTTCAGAAAAAGTTGCCAGAAAAAATAAGTCATCAGTGGACAAAAGCCAGGCAAACTAACTGAAAGGTGATATTTATACCTGACTTATCGGATTGGATTCCACTATGATTTCCAACTTTGCAGTGTACTGTAGGAAAAAACATCCTCCATCAGTGTCCTACAATCTGGGTGCTTCAGCAGCAATAGCAGAGAACGAGGTTTCTTTCCCCTTACCTCCAAGTACTCCTAGCCCTGTGCTTCAGCAAAATGGTCTTTGAGGTGGGCCAACGCAACTGGTTTGGAGACATGCTAAAGCCCAACTCAATGAACTGATCTAAACTAAAGATATATTCCACCCCCTTTTCTTCTCCCACCTCTTGTGCAGGTTTTTATTCAGCTGTATAATATTCTCAGTGAATCTCACTACACTGCACCACAGACACGCGTGTTAGTGGAGGAATGATGCTTTCAGAGAACCTACCAGATCATTAAACTGCAGGCTCAGACTGTGCTCAAATCCCACCCTGATACTGTTTATTATTGATATGCTTATTATTATTTAGGCTTTGGGCAGTGTCAGCACTTTAGAAAGCTACCTTTTTACCCTATTAAGAAAATCTGAACACTGAAAGAAATAGACTGAAAAGAAAAATATTCTGAAAATAATAATTTAAATAGAATCCTTCCACACCATTTTTTTTGCTTTATTATTAATTCCTGCATTGGAATAAATAATGAATTCCCAAATAAAACAAACCCCGCCTTTCTGAAAAGTTATGTTTCTTTCCCAGACATCTACAAGCTTCAGTCATTAATTCAGATAGCCTAGGTAAAGTGCTGTACATCAAGCTCTACATATACACTTGAAACACAGATCATAGAAATATCTGAGTTGGAAGGGACCCCTAGAGGTCACCTAGTCCAACCCCCATGCTGAGAGCAGGGACATCTTCAACTAGAGCAGGTTTCTCAGAGCCTCGTCAAGCCTCACCTTGAATGTCTCCAGGGATGGGGCCTCAACCACCTCTCTGGGCAACCTGTTCCAGTGTTCTACCACCCTCATGGTAAAGAACTTCTTCCTTATATGCAATCTAAATCCACTCTTTTCTAATTTAAAAGCATTGCCCCTCGTCCTTTCACTCCNATTGTTTTATGCCAACATGATATAGCTGTATTGATATCAGAATTTCTACTTTTCATAGCCATCCAATTTCCTACCTGACCCCACATATTGTAACACCTACTTGCAGGACAGTAGTTTAATTTAACTTCTTTGTGTCCTCCCCACCCAGCCCCCCCCCTCCCC
>VWZY01006146.1:649-31974 GCA_013399075.1 Chloroceryle aenea | reverse complement strand
ATGCTTATTATTATTTAGGCTTTGGGCAGTGTCAGCACTTTAGAAAGCTACCTTTTTACCCTATTAAGAAAATCTGAACACTGAAAGAAATAGACTGAAAAGAAAAATATTCTGAAAATAATAATTTAAATAGAATCCTTCCACACCATTTTTTTTGCTTTATTATTAATTCCTGCATTGGAATAAATAATGAATTCCCAAATAAAACAAACCCCGCCTTTCTGAAAAGTTATGTTTCTTTCCCAGACATCTACAAGCTTCAGTCATTAATTCAGATAGCCTAGGTAAAGTGCTGTACATCAAGCTCTACATATACACTTGAAACACAGATCATAGAAATATCTGAGTTGGAAGGGACCCCTAGAGGTCACCTAGTCCAACCCCCATGCTGAGAGCAGGGACATCTTCAACTAGAGCAGGTTTCTCAGAGCCTCGTCAAGCCTCACCTTGAATGTCTCCAGGGATGGGGCCTCAACCACCTCTCTGGGCAACCTGTTCCAGTGTTCTACCACCCTCATGGTAAAGAACTTCTTCCTTATATGCAATCTAAATCCACTCTTTTCTAATTTAAAAGCATTGCCCCTCGTCCTTTCACTCCAGGCCTTTGTAAACAGGCCCTCTCCAGTCTGTTTATAAGCTTCCTTCAGTTACTGGAAGGTGGCTATTAGGTCTCACCTGAGCCTTCTCTTCTCCAGGCTGAACAATCCCAGCTCCCTCAGCCTGTCCTCCTAAGAGAGGTGCTACACTCCCCTTGGGGACAATAAACCACCCCAATGACTTGGCCCCTCCTTGTGTAACTTTGCTCTCAATCTCAGTAGCTTTGTAAAACACTGGTAAAATACAATTTATGGATGTCTTAATAGAGATTTGATAACCTTTTGGCTTCAAGGGAGCAGGTAACAGCTTACCTGACTGTAACAATAAAGGACAAGTCTGTCACCAAATGCAGAATATGTCCCATGTGTCTCACACACAGTGGTACTAATTTAAGGCTGTATTTCACTGACAAACCCCGGTAAGTCAGTGCTTTGTGAGCCAGGGAAGGTTTTTCCAAGGAAGAAATTAACTTGGAATTACTACTGGAGACAGGGCACAGGGAGTTTTTACCTTACCTGAACAGGTAAAATAAACTACAGCTGAAAAGCAGAAATGGAGCGAATTCAATGGGCCAGAGTGAACTTAAACCACCACCTGCCTGGCCTCAGCACCTATTTTACATCTCTATTATGTAAAATACACATTAGTTGCAATAATCTGTTTTGACTCTAAGGCAATTAAAGAGAAACCCACATGGTTTTGTGCAATGTCATCCTGCAGTGATTACAAATAGAAACTGAAGTTCAAAGCACAGTAAAATGCAGAGGCAGGATAACCCACACAATGTCATGTGAACAAGAAGATACCACAGACCTTTTCTGCTTCTGCATATAAAACGTGAAGAACTGCGTCACCAGAATTTTCCAAAGGTCACTGAGTATTTTAAGGGTTGCTTTTGGGAAGTGTGGAGCCAAGAAAAGACATTTCTTGGTAAAGAAAGGAAACATGATGATGCTGTGTAGCCACATCTCATTAAAGAGACTTGATCAGGAATTGCAAGGCACATGCACTTGCACAGCGAGTCCAGACATTGGAAAAAGAACCCTAGAGATGTCTTTTTTTTTCTTTTTTAATGCCCATAACACCACCATTGGCCAACACAGTCTTAATGAACAGAAACAGCATTTATTTTCTTGTCTGCAACACAGAGGAAATTCTGCTTTTCCTACCAGGATCCTCAAAAGACTGTCCCAAAACAAGTGCAATATGGTTTTATCTCTTTGTTGCCCTGAGTAAAAGCATCTATTAGCTGGTTACTCTAAGATTCAGCAACGAAATACCAAATTAATACTTGTCAAAGGTTGAGAAGATGGCATAAAATCAAAATGATGGTGATAAAATAATGTATTTCTTAAAACAGCTAAAATTTACTGATGAAATTCCTAATGTCCTGATTTAAAATACGAAAAAAAAAAAAAAAGACACTTCTATTTTAAACCTAATTTAGCTCATAACTGATCAGTTAAAGTTGAACTGTTGAAAACCATGATTATCTACATTGAGATTTACACCAGTTTAACAAAATTAATTTATATCCATAGTTAAGCTACTGCACCATCATCATAGTCAACATAATACTATCTGCATTTATTGTCACCCTGAAAGGGGTTATTTTTTTATACAATTCTTTTTTTAAAAAATATATTTACTCATTAATATGTCTTTTACTTTTTTATTTGTATATATAGCTTTGGGTATGTGAAAGCATGGACATTTTTTATCTGGAGAGATAGTGGAAGAAGCACCACTTCTCTGCAAACTCAGCCATGCTGTGGGCTGCACTCAGAGGTTCACAGTTCGGCGGAGACATCTTTACCCTTCAACAACACCCGGGTCCTGCAAACAGTCTGGCTGTTGGATGAACAAGATTTTGCACTTCACTAAAGCTTCCACCTTTGGGGGCAATTTTGTGAACTTTTTGCTAAGTGCTTCTGTGTACAAAGGGCCTCAAAAAGGCTTCAAAGGGGTGCATGGTTTCAAGGTCCATACCCCATTCAGGAGTGACGCCGCAGGGTTTCCTGGCCACAATGTACAGCTGCTGCGGAAACTCTGAGTCACTCCGCGCCCCTGAACTCGTGGTGGGCAAGAGGCCTCATCCTCCAAAGCTGCAAGGCACTTGTCCAAAGTGACACAGCGTCCAGCCCTGCTGGACTGTCCTTCTCTGCAGCAGACTTCTGAGTGCAGAGGCCTGGGGCTGAGTAGCTGGGCAGGGAAACTGTGCAGGAGGCTGTCCTCTTCTGGGAAGGATGCACTTTAGGGAGCTAGATGGGATTTAGGGAAGAGGATGCCCTTTGGGGAGGAAGATGCTCTTTGGAGAGGACACCTGTTGGGTAAGGGGATGCCTTTTGGTGAGGAGGGTGCCTTTTGGGGAAGGGGGTACCCTTTGCAGGAGAGGATACCCTTTGGGGAGGAGGCACTTTGAAGAAGAGGATGGTCTCTGGGGAGGACTCCCTTTGTAGAGGACATTTGTTGGGATGGGGGATGCCTTTCCATGAGAAGGATGCCCTTTGGGGAGGTAGGTGTCCTTTGCAGAACAGGATGACTTTTGGGAAGGACACCCTCTGGAGAGTACACCCTCTGGTGAAGAGAACATCTTTGCGAGGGAGGTGAGGGCCCACGTCCTCGTCAAGTGTGACACCGCCTTTAGAGCTGGGACACGCAGACACACGAACACACCACGGCCTTCCTGCNGAGGCCGGATTTCGTGCGGGGGTCTCTGCGGGATTTAGGGTAGAAAAAGCTTAAGCTGAATTAAGCAGCGTGAAGCACTCGCGTTTGGCTCTGGGTGACCTCTGGGGGAGGCTCTGTTTTCTGCTTGAGTTATTGGAGGGGTTTTTTGTTTGTTTCGTTTTGGTCTCGGCTATGCTTCTTCATGAGCACCACCGGGTCATGCCACTTCACTTCTCCCTCCCACGCAGTCCACAGATCCATTCTCTCACAGCTCAGCCTGGCCTGACCTGGCCTGCAAGTCACTCTTCTGAGCAGCCATGTGGCTCTGCTGGGTGAGACCAGACCAGCTGCTGGCAGGTCACTGTCTGTCAGTAGTAGTGGGAAGTTATGATTTAAATATCGTATGTCCTTATTACTTAAAAAAAAAGTAGATGCTTTACATTTTTCCCAGTCATGTTTTTTTGGTCATATGAGGCAAGTGTCTGTAGGAGCAGTGGTGGGAGTCAGAGCCCTGATGTGAAAGAGCTTGAGGTGACTTATACTTCACCTCAGGTGTTTGTAGGGGAAGATGTGTCATCTGTAGCCCTGTAGCAAGTTACATTTAAATTAGCTGATGGTTCCTGGCAACAGTTTTTTGGTGCTGCTGGTAAATGTGCAGATACTGCCTAGCAGCGTGAAAAATGAATATACAGACCCACTGATAGGTAAATGAAGTCCCTGAAGTGTGTGTGTTTGATGCTTTTCTGCAGAAGACTGTATTGAAGAAGTGTGTTTTAGTATCACTAGTAATAAAATAAATGTTGCATCATTCCTCCAACTAATTTTTATTTTAGCTCTTCAATGTGATAATGTTTGTATTTATTTCAGGGCCTGTAGAAAAAAAGGTGCTTGTGAATCTTCAGAAGTTAGATGTGGCTCAGGATAGTCTTGGCAACTACGGTTTCTTCACTTTGATTTACAATCAAGGCTTTGAAGTTGTGATAAATGGCTACAAGTGGTTTGCATTTTTTAAGGTGAGCTAACTTGGTGTGTCCTGCATCACTGACTGTTGCTAACATGGCCTTATTATCTTTGGCTCTAAGGTTTGCCTGTGTTACAAATACAGGATTTTTGTTAATGTTGAGGAAACAGTTACCTGTAGCTGGATAGGGAGTGGAGGGAGGGAAGAGGTATATTCCACACAGGGCATTCTTTGAAAACTGTTACAGATGCTGCTGCTTTCTCTTCTGGACATGTTTAAAGCAATTGAAGGTCTTCATGAAGGTAACTCGCCTGGAATTTCACCCCACACTCCCCCCCACTTTTCTTCCTCACACCATAGACTCAAGTAAAATAGCAGACGTCATTGCTTTCTTTATATTTTTCCTTAAAGATGTCATGAAATGCGTGGAAACTTCAGAAAGGCCTTGCTGGGAGGATTTCTAGGGTATTTCAATTTTATTCTAGCATACTATTTTAATATCTAAAGAACTTTGCTGCTGCCTGTAATTGTTCTTTAGAAGTAATGCTGTTATCTCCAGTCTCTGTTAATGACTTCAGATTAAGTTGCAAACAGTGCTAGTAGGTAGGTAATAGAAAGGAGAAAATCCACTTGCTAAGGAGTGCACTGCTACTGTCTTGATGAGTAGCATTTTGAATCTGGGGGATGGCTTGAAGCAATCTCTGCAGGATGACTTTGGTATCTGGGAGACAGATGTTTTGTGCAGGGGGACTGCTCAGTGAGTGCAGCCCTAGGCAAGAGCAGTAAACATGGGGGTTTTTGTTGCTTCATGAATCATGATCTTGTGTGTGGCTTCAGATCAGCCAATAGTAAACAACCAGACCTTGTCCAAGCATTAAAATCTCTGAACCTTGGATAGTAGTAAGCAAGGTGAAAATATGACTTTTGCTTTAAATTATCTTTTTGGGAGCCATTATAAGTAGTTTATTTCACAGCAACTATTTTCAAGTGTCTTTTTTTCAAATGTTAACAGAAGTGAGTGACTCTTCCAGGAAAACTCTAGTCCTTACGGAATAGAAATCATGTATGAGGCTCTGATTTAATGACAGTTTCCTCCATGCCTATTATAGTTCATTTAAATTAAGGGCAAGGGCTGTGCAGAATGTTTTACAACACTAACGGTGAAGCTGCTCACACACTTAAACCCCAGTAGGCAGCTAAGTACCACAATAGAAGAGTAAAAGTACAAAAACTTGAGGGTTAAGATAAAGGTAATTTAATAGGTAAAGCAAAAGTTGTGTATGAAAGCATAGCAAAATAAGGAATTAATTCACTACTTGCCACCACCAAGCAGGTGTTCAATTTCCAGGAGAGGTGGAATTCATCATGAAAAAATGTTACTTAGGAAGGCAGATACCATAATTCTGAATGTCCTCATTTTCTTCTTTTCCCAGCTTTATATGCTAAATGTAGTGTAGTATGGTCTGTAATATCTCTGTGGGTGGTTGAGGTCAGCTGTCTTGTCTGTGTCCTCCCCCAGATTCATGTGCTTTCTGAGTCTACTCACTGGCAGGGTGGTCTGTGGAGCAGATAAGACCTTGATGCTATGTAAGTGCTGCTTATCAGTAACTAAAAAAACCCCTGTGTTATCAACACTATTTTCAGCACAAATGCAAAATGTGGTACTATGTGAGCTATAAATAAAATTAACCATCTGCCAAAACTAGAGCATTCTTACAACTATATTTTTTAAAAAAAAAGAATGCTTCTGCTTAAGGCAGAGTCTTATACTTGAGCAAAAGCAAAATGTGAAATACTTGGATTGACATTCTTTATAAGTCAGGGACACTAAGCTACCATGATGTGCACTCGCAGAATCACAATGTTAGAGTTTGGAAGGGACCTCCAAAGATCAAGTCCAACCTCCCTGACAGAGCAAGACCAAAATTAGGGCAGATGACTCAGAAATGTAACCAGACAGGTCATGAAAGTATACAGAGAAGGAGATTCCACAGCCTCTGGGACTATGTTCTGGTGCTCTGTAACCATTAAAGAACTTCTTCCTTATGTTGAGGTGGAACTTCCCATGCTTGAGCTTGAATCCATTGGCCCTTGTCCTATCACAGGGCACAAGTGAAAAGAAATTGTCCCTGCCTTCTTGATGCCCAGCCCTCATGTATTTATAGACATTAATTAGATCCCCTCTCAGTCTTCTTTCCAGACTAAAAAGCCCCAGGTCTCTCAGCCTTTCCTTGGAAGGCATGTGTTCCAGTCCCTTCATCATACTTGTAGCACTCCATTGGACTCTCTCAAATAGATCTCTGTCCCTCTTGAACTGGGGAGCCCATAACTGGATGCAGTATTCCAGGTGAGGTCTCAATACGGCAGAGTAGAAGGGGAGCAGAACCTCTCTCAATCTACTGGACACACAGCAGTCATTGCTGGCCTTGGTGGACTCGTCTGAGGAGAATATGGTTGAACTAGTGGACTGGGAATCCTTAGGCTTATATTATACACTGAAATGTAGAGTTGCTTTACAAGCAGTATGGTGAGCATTTGAAACAAGTGTTGATTATTGAAGGAATTCTTGAATATGAGGAATTTAGTAGTAGAAAGAGTGAAAAGCTGGTTCTGGAATCTAAAAAGTTCTGTTAGGCACCAACTTGAGAGTCACTAAAGGCTCTGCTGCTAATTATACTTTGTCAAATACAAACCTGGAAGATGAACACTAAGTCAAGCTATCTCATGTAATTCCTCTGTGCATAGGAAAAGCCTAAATACATTGATTTGCAAGCGTATTCTTAAACAATACCAAAACTGTTACAGAGTAACTTCAACTGGAAGGAACTTCTGGAGGTCATCTGAGCGAACTTTCTGCTCAAAACAAAGTCAAACATACAGCTAAGCAGTAGGCATGCACAATAGCTTTCATTTCATGGTCATTACTGTGTCTGAGCCCTTTGTAGCCCAATGGATTAATTGTTAGCTTTGCAGTTGCTCTTAGTGTTTAGACATAGCAAGCTTGTTTGTCTCCGTGCTCTGCCGAGGGATTCCCTACTAGTGAACATGCTTAAATTAAAGGCTTCTTTCCTTAAATATTATAGAGATTAGCACACAATTCAGTTACCTTCTCTAATTTTGCTGGTGCAAAAGAAACAGGATATTACCAAGATGTAAGTACAATGGTGGAGAAGCATGAGGAAATACTACAGCACTTAGTAAATGCATTTTTTGCTGGGGACTAGCCGACTGTTGAATTGCAATACTTTATCTAAAAATTTGCAATTTCACAATTGTTAGTGAGGACATTGAAGGAAGTGGTTCCTTATGAACTGCTTTACCTTGTGAAATATTTAGGTATGTGTATCTGTTTACTTTTAATCTGGTAAAATACTGCATTACATATGATACAGAATACCTGGTTCTGATGGAAGAAACCACATTTTTAGTTTATACCAAACACAACTAATGCTTCTGGGACCTACTTCGTCATCTCCTACTGTAAAGCTTCTAGGGGACAAGATGGCGTTCTGTTCAATGCATACTTCAGAGGGTTTTGACTAATGATTACTGGGTTAAAATACTCCCACCATTTGCACCTGAAAGATAACATAAACATAGCAGACTTCATTTGCTTAGTATTGGTCATGATCTAAAAGCCCTTTGAGTAGAATAAACTAGAATGGTTATTGGTAATGGCCATCCTCCCTGGAAGTGCTTCAATAAGAAAGTGTAAAAGCATTCTCTTAGGACATTAGCCTTGATCACTATTGAGAAAGTGTAACATCATTAGATAAAGTCCCTTAGGAAGTCATGGAAGGGAAGAATTATATTTGCTAGTAGTCTCTTGTACAACAAGAAGGTACAGAGCTAATATATTCAATATGGAGTAATTAACTGTTTTACTTGGTAAAATTATTTAGTTTCACTCTGAAATAGCCTTCTGGTGTGAACAGTATTCTGGAGTTACCACTAGATTGTAGCATAACATTTTGGCTCATGTGCGAAGGTTTCACAAACTGCTCCATCATCTTCCATGGCTGTGTGTTTGGGCTTGTGAGGAAAGTATTCATTGCTTCAAGGCTGCTCATAAATTTCAAATTTCAAGTTCTGTTTATGTTGTACTGAAGTTAAATTATGTGGCTAAAACCCCATCATGATGTCAGGGCAGATAAAGCATCCTGATGTACCTACTATGATGCTTTAACAATTTCCTCATAGTCTGTTCTTGAGCAGAGAGGATGTGGTTGCTAGGCAAAATGAACAGCAGTATTTAAGCCAATACAGTACTTAATGTGTTTCAAGCATAGAAGTGCAGCTGGTGCTAATTGAACTTCCAGTAGATTTTGCTTAGTGTTCAAGGATGAAGCTATTTAGGACTAAAAAGGATGCTGTGGGCTTGTCTAAATGTTGGCTTTATCACAGGTGCTGTACTGAGGGTATAGAGACAACCTGTTTGATGATAATGCACACTTCAGTGAGGTTTTAATAGTCTTTTGTCTTTGTGGCTTACTAAATGGACACACACTAAAATTTTCATAGGGCTTCATTGCATTTGGTCTTTCACTTGGGGACTGAGGGGAAATACCTTCCTACACCAGCAAAGTGAATTGGGTTAGCTTATGATCATATTTTTTCCTCAGTTTGCTTTGATAGTGTAAGTAAAGAAGCTCTAATGATATTTTATTTCTAATTGTTGTTACACAAAGACTTGTCCCTGAGGGTCTGCCAGCTTAAATGCCACATCCTACAGCATTCTTGCATTCTGCTTCTCACAAGTTGTAGTTACTCTGTCAGGTGTCTTTTTGCAGCACAAAGTAACTTGTTTGTTTTATGGGAATGCTCTTGTTTCATATTTAATGTGTGCTGCTGAAACATCCATATACTGAACTTGACTGCCAAGTTAACGTATTGACTCTTGGCAGAAGCTTGAGTATGTGTTTCTACTGGATGGTGTAAGGATTCTGTAGGGCTATGCACAATACAAAGCTTTTTTTATTTTTATTTTTTCCAAGGGATGGCCCAAGAAATAGGAACAGCATAATATAAAAAGCTAGAGTGAGGCTGAAAGGAAGTTGAGGCTAACTTGTTTCAGTTATTTGATATCTTTATAATATTTTTTAACATTGAGACTACCCCTTTGAAGGGAGACAGTCTTACAAGAATCTCGCTGTTTGTCTGTTAAGTGGTACTACTTTTGACTTTTGAGAGGTCTTCTAGCAAAAACCAGAAGTATGCCATTTTAAAAATATAAAATACTAGCACTACTTCATCAAAAGGAAAGAGATTATGGAATAATCCACTACTCATGGTATTAATCTTTTCCAGACTGACTTGATGACATCTTTGTCACATCTTTTCCTCTCTTCCCAGTGCTGCCAAGTTTGGTTAAAACCAGCGACTTCTGTTCTGAAATAACCAGCTTAGACAAGTGACAGTAGTTAACACTTAAATTTCAATATTTAAAAAAAATAAATCTGAACTTCTAATGTCATTTAATTGTCCTGCAAATCAACTTAGATGGGTTAGAACCTAACTTTATGTTTGACTTACTTAACTGGCAGTGTGCAACTGCTGCTTCCCTACAGTAAATCTGAAAGCATAAAACTGAATTGCAGAATGTTTCCCAAGAGAAAGAAAGCTGTATTGGATATTTGCTTGCAGTATATACTGGATAGCAAGATGCAGTTGTTTGTTCTGATAATGCTTTAGGTGATCCTGCTCTGGCAAGGGAGCTGGACTCACGGTCTCCAAAGGTCCCTTTCAGCCCCCACAATTCTATGATTCTGTGAATGTGCAATTAGGTTATGTACTGATGACCAGCAACAGGTGGGGCTTTACTTAAAGTATGCTGTACCAAAAAGCCTACCTAGGTTTATATATGTAATAAGCCTTCAAATTTAGATACATTAAGTTTAAGGTTAATATTGGAGTTGCTTGGCTAAATCTTGGCATTAGGTGAAGTCACATGAGTTGCCAGACTTGAAAAAGCATGCTGTTGAAATGGAATTAAAGCTTAATGTTTTCAGATGTTGCCATTTGAATATAGTTTTGGTGCTGTTCTACAGGAATTATTCCAGATTGATCAGATCACTGGATGGAGTTTACTTAATACTGCAGATGCAAGCACTGGCTGATGAAATAATTTATCAGTGTGTCATGGCTTCAGTGGTCTTTTATTAACTTAAAAATGGAAACCATCTTCTTAAGTTTGCAGAGGAAATGCATGCAGGAGTTACCTAACAGTTGCTGGTGGCTGCTGCTGTGTGACTCTTGTTATTCTTGAAGGATGCAGTTCTGTGAGGAGTTCCATGCTGGCAGCTTCACCTGAGTCTGGCGGTGTAATTTGTGTCATGAATTACAGACAGTGGTTGCTCATGCAGTGGTGCCATGCCCCTCTGTGACTGTTGGTTGGGCAGGCACAGAAGGTACAGTAGGTTCAGTAGGTTCTCTAGATATAGATAGTACAGTAGTATATATTGTACAGTAGGTTCTCTAGATATAGCAAATCTGACTGTACCAGTTTCAGTCTGAGCCCTTCTCTGGTAGCAGTAAGAAATGCTGCACTTTATTTTAGCAATCCAATACTGATTTGATGGTGTACTGTCTGATAGTAAGCAGTGGGTGTCATTGTCATAATACCAATGACTTTGCTCTCTGATTATAGTTCCTCTAATGTGTGGCCCACGGGGGAGTTAACTGTCTTGTATAAATTAATAATAAATATTGTTGGTTTTTTCAAAGGTTTCTTCACTTATCACAACAGTGGCTCTCAGTTGAGGGGGGGAGGGGGGTGTTGGCAGAACAAATTGGGACTTTATGGGTATATATTTGCATTTCCTAGATGGAAATAGTTCCTGGAGTTCAAATCCACTTCAGCCAGGTGTCATTGATGTACTTGGTTTTCAAAGTCTGTCTTTTTTTTTTTTTAAAAGCCAGCAGCTCACAGTTTACCAGTCTACAAAAAGTTGGCTATAGAGGACTTCATAGCTTGATTTATAGGGTTCTACATGGACTATATGAAATTGGCTTTTGTCTCTTGCTTATCTTGAAATGTTGCCCATGACTGTCCCCTCACCTCCTTCCTAGTTTTGCTGATATGTTTGAACTGAAAAAACAGCATAAAAACCTTACTAAATTGACTTTCCTGAAAGACAAGTTGCACAGATGATGTGAATGCTTTTCTGGTGATCTGTCTACATTTTAAAGTAATAAAGTTAATCCTCAGAAAAAGGAGAGCGACACAAGTTGTTTTATTTTGCTCGCTGGCAGATATATTCATGGAAAGAAGGCAAAGAGTTAAGTCCCAAATCTGTTCCACTTTTTTTTTTGCTTTAACATATGCAGAATGATCAACATATGCAAGATTCTGCTAGGCAGAATCTTCATTTGATTGTTGCAGGAAACAGGTCTGTTCCTTGAGTAGTCTTAAAGTATTCAGGTTGAAAACCCGTACTTAGCAGGAATGGTTGTGCTTAGTCTAGCTTTAATCTGTGGCAGCTTTTAGATAGAAACGACAGGTAGGTATTAATTTCCACTATTGCTATTGGTAGAGACAAATAAAATTGACGCTAACTTATTGATATAAAGTCAGTAACTTGTTTTCAGTAGTGTCTGGATTTGTGGCAGTGCTGTTGTGAAGAGAGTATTTCTCAAAAGTAAACATTTCTCAAAAGCAATCTCTGAACCTTGCCCTTGGTATTTGGTCAAGTTTGTAGTTATTTCCTATATTGAACAATCTTGCACAGTAAAATGGGACACATAGAACAAGGTAACAGCTCAGCCTTCTAGGTGCCTCCATCCTGCTCTGGTCAACAAACACACTTGCCTTGATAGATAAGAAAGGTTGTAGATGTGTGGTGCTCACTGGTGAGGCTGCAACCTCTGAATCACAGAATCACAGAATCCTAGGGGTTGGAAGGGACCTCGAAAGATCATCTAGTCCAACCCCCAAGTTGGACTAGATGAGTACAAAGCAAATTCCCATTGTTCTACAACAGTCTGAGGAGTAACCTTTTAATTGTATCACTCTAATTGATAGACTTAATTATTTCACTTCAGATTCCCCAGACAGTCTTGATAGGCACAAATCTCCCAGTCTAGTTTCCATCTTGAGGCATTTTCATCACTGTAAGGTGCTTCTTTCCTCAGTGAGGAGGTTGAGAAAGCATTCTGTTGAAACATAGCTACAAAATCCCTGTACCATTCTACATTTGCAACTCAAATGGGATGGGATTGCATAAAGTATTCTTGGACTAAGAAACTTAGATTCCCTATAAAGATTTGTGTGATTAGAAGTCATGTTAAAGCTTTTGTTAGATGGTTTCTCAGGATACTGTCTATCTTAATACAAAGCAGACTTTAACCTTAAGAGATAAGATCCTGTTTTTTGGGGGATTGTGTGGTTTGGGTGTTTTTTGTGGTTTGGGGGTTTGTTTATCATTATTGTTTTGGGGTTGCTTTTGTGGACTGTTTACCATTTGTTTGGTTTTTTGGTTGCTTGGGGTTTTTTCTGGTTTCCCCCTCCACTGGGACATTCTGATGTCAAAAAATTGCAAATCCAAGAAGTTTATGCAACTGGGCCAAGTGTTTAGTGCTACCAGTTGTATGAAGATACACTTTAATTTACTACTCTTTGGTGGTAAACTGAAGACTTGAGTGGCTAGATAAGGAAGTATTAGGACTTGGGACTTGACGCTTTAGTATCACTCCCCTCCCTACCAGCTTCAAGTAAGTTGCACTCAATGGATCATTTCTTACCATGTCATTTTTTGATAGTTCAGGTGAAATTGTTTCTTGATGCTCTTCTACCACAGCTCAAACTTAAAGCAGTTCCAGGAAGTCTCATATTCAGTTCTGACTTCTAAAACAGAAATGCAACAGTATAACTCTCCTTAAGAGGTTACTGAATGAGAAACTTGCTATCCTCTCCATGTTTACTTTTCACACTGATGTGAATATTAGTTTCTCAAAATTTTGCGGCAGTGCAGTGTTGCTTTGACTAGTCACATGTTTGGTGCAAGAAACCACAGGCCCTTAAAAAGAAAGGTATACACACAAAGGCCTTACATCTTGCCTAAAACATAACTGTTGAACTCAAAATTAGCACCTGCTTTTTGATACTTATACTAAGGCAAGTTTGTTTCTAAAAGTGCAAGTCACAACTTGTTTGTCAACTTCTAGACATTTGATAAAGATTAGTTTCTTTCATCTGCTTAACTTTTTCTTGATGCTTCTTTTTTTTGAAATCGTGTATGATGCTAATTAATCTGAAGTATGCATTTGTCTGCTTCCTCTGAAACACAGTCAAGAAGTAGCTGGGTAGGTAGGGACTATTGTTATTCTAGCAAATGCATCTACTCAACATAAGCTTAAACTTTTCACATTACAGTACAAGAAGGAAGGCCAGAATGTAACCAGCTACTGTAATGAGACTTTACCAGGATGGGTCCATGATGTACTTGGCCACAATTGGGCATGCTTCAGTGGACAGAAAATTTCTTCATCTCCTTCAGATGTTCGTGTAAATGAGCTACCTCTCCAAAAGCCCAGGGGAAGGTAAGCAACAGATAAGATACCTGTTACTGGAATGAAACATTTGGTACCTGTGCTTCAGGTTTCAGCTAAAACCATCTGGACCAGTTCTGTTACTGAGGCCAAAGTTAATGCCAGTGATAATGTTGAATATACAAAACCAGGGGAGAATGTGCCTGTCACATCACATGGTTTCTCCTTCAGTCTGTGGTGAAGCCTGGTTGCAGAATGAGCATCTCTAAAGAAGTTGATCATATCCTCTAGTTAGTCTATCTCAAATTTCAGAAACCTTGCCTTGATCCAGTAATTGCCTGTTTTTTTTAGTACCTACCAGAAGACATTTACAGTTAGTCTTTTTCTATAGTCAGTTTAGAGAACACTTTTGCTTTTAAATCCTGGTCTTTTTCTTACCATTTTGTTTGCTTTTGTTTGCAGACTTTCAAGCAGACGTTATGTGCACAACTTTGACTTTGTAAATGCTATCAATGCTCATCAGAAGTCCTGGAGAGCAACAATATACAAGGATTATGAGATCTTTTCCCTGGAAGAACTAACTAGAAGAGCTGGGGGTCTCTATTCCAGAATTCCAAGGTATCTAAGACCTTTCATTTTGTCAAACCCTACTGCTGTGGAGGATGTGCTTGTGTTTGTCCTGTCTCTTTCTAGCTGTGTTTTGGCTTGTAATTCAGATGTTTAATCAAGTTTCAAGGTATTCCAGCTCATTTTTGTGGAGTTCCAATGTATTTTTAAATTTAAATGATTCATTCTCAGAAGCTATTGTCTAAAGCAGTTGAGACAAATTGGATCATCTACCCTTTAATATTGTCCAGTAACTTGCTGCTGAATTCATATGTGCAGCGAAGAACTGCAGACAGTCTCACTTGTTACCTCACTCTTATGTCTACCCACCAGTTGCTTGCCATAGCCAGGAGCTTCTGCTTGACCATCTTCCTGGTTCTTCTAGTTCATAATTGTGATTTAGAACAGGAACCACATTTTGCTATTAAACATGAATAATGAAGATTATTTTTTTTGATTGAATTCTCTGGTTATGTTGCTAATCTGCCATGCCTGCAGCTAGGATCATCTAACAGGAGTAGAGTGTCTTAGGGCTACTTCATGCTCCTCACTGAGAGTGCCTTCAGGGTCTTGAAGATCACGTGGTGCGGAGTGGTAATGCAGATGGATGGATGATATAATTTGAGAATTAGAGATCTTTGATTAGAAGATTCCTTTTTTTTTTTCCCAGCTGTTTGTTTTCTTTATATTTTTGCTTTTCCCCCTAATACTGCTGTGGGTAGAAATGATAACTACTTTTCCAAACTGTGGCACTTGTAGAAGAAAGTCCAACTGTACATTAAAACTTCTGATTTGGCTCACAGTATCATGCAGATTATCATGGTTTCATTCTATGGACAGAAGTTAACTCATAAATGGTCTTAAATACTGTAACCTATTTAGAAGCTCTATTTTACCATGCAGTGTTGTGACAGTATTTTGATGGCACTGTCATGCTTTCAGAACAGTCTCTTGTGTCTGGTGTTTGAATGGCACTTGATGACATTACTTATGGGAAGCATCAGGTTATGTGAAAGCTGAATGCAGGAAACTCTTGGCTGTCTGATATATGAACATAATTTGACTGAAAGCAGTAGATGAGGACAGGTAGCATTCAGTACTTCAGTTGTTGCACTAAAAACCCCATTCAGGGCAGTCTCTGGGGCAAGTGGGACTGCAGTTACTGAAGCGTTAGTGTAAGCCATGTCTGTGGCTGCCATTAAACGGTCTGCAATTGCTTCAGTTCATGGTGCCAAGGCAAGGTGCCTTCTGCAATCAAATATTCCACATACCTTGTAAGTGGCAGATGTATAAAATAGCTGTTGCAGGGCTGCTTTGCTAGAGTTACTGGTATTTACCTCGGCACTTTGGATCAGTTCGAAAGTATTTGACCTAACCAGTTTGTGGATAGCTCGTAATATAATTCCCTCAAGGAGTGATTTGAGTAGACCTTGCATCCTGCTGAAACCAATCTTTTTGAGATTGAGACCAACTCAGTTTAAGCTGAGACTGTTTCAAATTGGTTAGTGAGAAGTCAGCACAACTAGTAGGATCCAGAAGATGACAACTGAGCGTTATGTGATTGTTTTCTTGCTTAGAGGGTGGTATGTTACTCAGTCATTTTCTCCTCTTCAGACCAAAGCCTGCACCTTTGACTCCTGAGTTACTCAAGAAAGTTTCAGGCTTGCCAGAATCTTGGGACTGGAGAAACGTGAATGGTGTCAATTATGTCAGCCCTGTTCGGAATCAAGGTAAAACACAAGAAACAAAACAAAAACCCCCATGAAAAAGCCTCTCTGAATGAAATGCTCTAAAGCTCCTTTGATGTACATTATAATTTGCTGTTAAGAAAGTGATTTTATCTAGTGTCATCCAGTGGACAGATTGCACCTTTGTTGTGAATAACCTGCAGAAACTGGGTGGCATCCTGGGCTGACAACACTGGGCCAAAATAGGCAGTGTTAACTGGTTTATTCACATAGCAGTGTCTTTTGCTGCAGTGAAAGCAAATTACCACAGTGCCCTTCATAAGGACAGCTGTAAAGTTTTGTCCAAACAGTCTCAGTCATGGTTTTCTGCACACTGACAGAACTGATTTACATTTGCTTCTTTCCCTAATTCCTGCTGATGGCAAATTATCATGCATCTTTAATGAATAAACCCATGGAAATTTTTTATACTATCTTCAAATCTTAGCACCCTAATAGCTTTGGGAGCTACTTAAATGTCTGGTTGCAAGTCATGATGAGAAGTGTGGACATCGATAAATACAGAAGACTTGTAAAAACTATTTTTTTCCCCCCAGTAAAAGGTATTTAGCTCAAAGTAGACTTAAAAGGATAGCATTTCAGAATATGTTTATTCTATAGGGAGAGCTTTTATAGCACTGGTGTGAGACATCTGAACTAGATTACTGGAGACCTGGAGCAGACTCAGTTAATGGGTATCCCTTCCTTGCTCCACCACTTTGACATAAACTTTCATCTACTGCTAGCTATCTAATGGTAGCTTTGAGGGGAAATGAAAATATTAGCATGGTGGGGAGAGAATGGCTTAAATCAGTAGTTCCTCGTTTATGGTTTGGTGGTTCTGCTGTGTTCTGCTAGTTGGACTCCTGATAGCAGAAGAAACATAAGATGGCTTCTGGGAGTTCTAGTTCACAAGATGATATATGGCATTACTAAAAGATAGCAACAGGAGATGAATAGTCCTAAGTAGAGTCTTGTACTTTGTCCTGGTGTGAATTGTGAATATCAAGGGCTCTTCTGCCTTCCACACAGTTGAATGTTTGGTCCCAAACTTTCCTTCTCCAATGTGTCGCTTCAGAGTTTCCCTACATGAGAACTAGTTTGTGGCTTCCAGTGAAGCAGCTGTCTATACTTTTCCTGTAATCTGATAATTCATGCTGAATGTTACCTCATGGTAAAGAACTTCTTCCTTACATGCAATCTAAATCCACTTTCTTCCAATTTTAAAACCATTGTCCCTTGTCCTTTCACTCCAAGCCTTTGTAAACAGGCCCTCTCCAGTCTGTTTATAAGCTCCCTTTGGGTACTGGAAGGGGGCTGTTAGGTGTCCCCTGAGCCTTTTCGTAGTGCTGTCATTACTTGTTATCAGTGTCATGGGGGGTGGAAAGAGAAGAATCTACAGATTTTGTTAGTCTTAGGGTGCAGTTCCAATTTCTTGCTGACTTCGTTCTGCAAGTGATTCTTCAATAGATGTTTTATGTCTCCTCCTTACCACTCATAATATAACAGCACTTTGCAGTAGAGTGGAATCTGATGTGGCTAAAGCTGTAATTTACTGCAAGAGAACATACAGGAGGTCTCAGAAAAGGAACAACTCTTGTAGCTGTCTTGAGTCTTCATACAGCCTGATGCTTGTGCTATGTGCCTCACAACCAACCACTGTGGTAGCAGGAAAGAAATTCAGTAACCACCCTAACAGGCTTCAGGCTGAAATGGTTGTGTTTATTGTAGTTTTTACATTTTCGCACATAAAATGCAACAGTGTTCTGCAGCACAGCCCCTCTCAGATGCTGTGATTTTTACAGTGAGTGGGAGGCACCTTTCATTGCTTCAGTTTGCCCTGCTGAGCAAAGTGCATTTATGTTTAGACTGATTTTGCCCCTTCAGAGGTACATCTTAACTGAGTGAGGTGCAATTTCATAATGTCCTGCTTTTGTAATAGCTCTGCTTTTATACACCTACACAGTTCAGGAGAATGTATTTTGTTTTGTTCCTCAAGCCTCCCTCTTTTCGTAGCTCTGCAATATTTGACTTTCCTACTGTCAGGAAACAAAAGGAAATCGGGCACCTTGGTGACAACCAGTAGATAAAATAGGACTTTATCCAAGTAATTGTCCTTCGCTGTGATGCTTGTCACTTCACTTTCAAAGGTTTTTAATGTGTTACAGGAAGCTTCTAGGGAGTGAAGAGGCCTAAAACTAGAAGCAGTACTAAACTGCAGTTGAAAAGGAAAGAGACTTAACACTGACAGGAAATAGGAGGGAAATTAAGATGTCTCTGAAAAGCCAGTGTAAAAATTACATTCCCTTTGGAAGTAAGGGGTCATGGGATGAATCCACTGTTTCAAACCAGCTGGTTTTACTGCTAAAGTATGCTATTTTAAGGGTAGCTTTAGAAATTGATTAGTTTTTTCAACTGGAAATGAAACCATTAAATCCACTGGTAGGTTGAAATAATCTAGAACAGTATTGTCAGAACGAACTTAAAATAGTTCATGGTCCTTTCGCATATGTGTTCCATAAACAGCAGTAGGTCATGAGCCTTCTCAGCCCTATTGATGTGCTCCCTGTAGGTTTCTTGTGAAGAAATAGCATAGCTCTTAAATGATACTGCTGGAAAACACTGAAGAGCAATACATTCTCTTATTCCTGAATAATATCAGTGTTCCTTAAAGTTGTCAGAACTGTGGTGCATTTGCTTTTTTTTTTGGTTTGGTTTTGTGGGGGTGGTTAGTGGGGTCTTTGTTTTTTTGTTTTAATTGCATGCTTAAAAGCTAAATGTATGTTTAAAGTTTTTTTTTGTCCATCAGTGTTCAACATCTAATCACTATCTGGTTGGTTTTGACTATTCAGTGAACACCAGCAATAGTTCTACCTGAGTGCTGGTGACTTGCCATGTTTGTGTCTGACTGCTCTTTGTGGTTTCTTTCTCTTCAGGCTCCTGTGGCAGCTGTTATGCATTTTCCTCCATGGGCATGCTGGAAGCAAGAATACGTATCCTCACGAACAATACTCAAAAACCTATCTTCAGTCCTCAGCAGGTTGTATCTTGCAGTCAGTATTCTCAGGGTAAGTACACTGGTATATATGAATATAGCTTTCAATAGCAGTAATACTGCAGAAACAGACTGTGTGTTGAAAACTTCCATGCCTTCCCCATCACCCATGATACAGTTTTTTTATAATGTAACTGCCTGGCTATACTTTATAGTACTTCTCTTTTTTTGAAAGATTGCAGAAAATAGTCCAGAGTTATCAGCCCACTTTACTGTAGGAATGGGATTGAACCAGGAATATGCTCCTTCATACTCAGCATATTACTGAATTTAGGTAGAGCTACCTGGGGGATGGTGAATATGTGAGGAGCAGGGCTAAAAATATAGATAAATTGCAATGCCTCCCTAGAAAGAGTGGAAGCAAATATCCTCCCAAAAGCATATGTGGTGGAAGAGGAGATGAGCAAAAGCAATGACTAAAGCTTTTCAAAGGATAGTACTTATGTTAGGATGTCTCTTTGTTGTGTGGGGTTTTTTTTGTTTCTTTGTGGGGTTTTTTGTTTGCTTTTTTTTTCCTTCTGGTTTTTTGTTTGTTTGTTTGGGGTTGTTTGGTTTTTTTTTACTGCATATAACTAGGTCCTTTTCCTGATGAAGAGTGTCAGGAGCAATCAGGTGAGACATGGTCCATGTGTTAGTGCTGCCAGTATAGCACCCACTGATGTGAATTTTGTGTGTTTCACAACTGGAATGTTAGGATTATCAGGGTCACTGCAGTTTGTGGTCAATACTGTACCTAAAATTATTCCAAAAGATTTGAGTAGGAGAGTCTCCCACATCAAAAAACTCTCCAAGGGAATAAGCAGATATTCTTTTTGTTCAGGTTGTGATGGTGGCTTCCCATACCTCATTGCTGGAAAGTATGTTCAAGACTTTGGTGTGGTGGAAGAAGACTGCTTCCCCTACACAGCCCAAGATTCTCCATGCAATTTCAAGCGCAGCTGTTACCACTACTACACCTCTGATTACCACTATGTTGGTGGCTTCTATGGAGGCTGCAATGAAGCCCTGATGAAACTTGAGCTTGTTCTGTACGGACCAATGGCTGTTGCCTTTGAAGTATATAATGATTTCATGTTTTATAAAGAGGGCATCTACCATCATACTGGCCTGCAGGATGAAGTCAATCCTTTTGAATTGACCAATCATGCTGTCTTGCTGGTTGGCTATGGTACAGACCCCAAAAGTGGTGAGAAGTTCTGGATTGTGAAGAACAGCTGGGGCACCTCATGGGGAGAAGATGGTTACTTCAGAATCCGTCGTGGCACTGATGAATGTGCAATTGAAAGTATTGCAGTGTCTGCAACTCCTATTCCAAAATTATAAATGTTGATGTCTCCATTCAGTGCCTTGTCCCCAGCCATAAGAACATTCTGACTGTTAGAACTGTAGGTAAAAATCTGTCTGCTAGATTGAACAGGGGAGCTTTAAAGAAACTTGACAGAATAGGGCAAACAGTTTCCCTGGATGAGAGAATGAACACTGTTATCTCTGCTCTGTGTGCTGAAAGCTTCCTCAAATCTGGCAGATCACCTAAAATCTTTTTGTAAGAGTGGTGTTAGTTATACATCACTGGATATACATCCTCAGTCACCAGTTGCATTTTCTTCTGTGGGCCATCTTGAACTTTGGATCTCAAAGGGAAGCATCTTCTGTGACAATGTAACTACTCTGAAATGACACTACAGTGCCTTACTTCTCAGAAATCAGGAAGACACTGTAATTTAGAACGTAAATCTGTATTGGGGAGGGAATGGGCAATTACAGTGATTTAAAAGGAAATTTTAAAGCTTTAAGTGTTCTGCAAAACTGCGTGTCAAACCCTAATGACAGCAAAAATCAATTCTACATTTCAGGCTGTTACTAAATGTTCCAGTTCTGGATCTTATTGCTATGTTTTGCAGTTGATCATCTCAGAGTTCAATAAAATTACTCTTTCTGTAGGAGTTAGTGTTTGTGGCAGTAGTTGGTTATTTATTTCAGTGGCCTGTCTTAAGTTTTGAACTTCCTGTCAAGAACTTTTTACTTTAGCAGTATCTAAACTGGGGGGGAAGGAGGATGAGGGAGAGGAGCTAAGAATCAACCAGCTGAGACCAGGATTCTCACAGCACCATCACAAAGGGTTGTCCAGGAGTCTACTAGTCCTTGCTGTGGATACGGGACAATTCATTGAGTAAATTAGCTAATTCCCCAGTAATCCTTCTTAAGTCCTCTCTCTTGATCTGTTACTCTATTCCTTTCAAATATGCAAGGCAGAGAAGCAGAGTTGGGGAGAGGTTGCAACACTTGGAATTAACCATTTCTTTCTAGATGAAACTCAGCTGCAATGCAGTACTTAGTTAATGCAGCACTGGTCTCTGTTCTTCATGTGAGTTGCTAAGAGGCAAGTCCCAGTTTCATGGCTAGAAGATTGCTTCTTTGGTAATCTCCTGTTATGTGACAAAGTAGATAGTATTTATATATAAACTACAATAGTGAGAGGGTTTTAGGGTGTAGGGAAATCTATAAAATGTAGAAAAATGGAACAGTTGTCTAATCAAAATACCCTATTTATCTTAATGGAAAACTCCCCTTTTACTTCAGTAGCAGAATTTCACAAGAACTATTTGTTCAAATTGTGGGGCAGGGGAAGGATAGCTTCATGGCTTTTTTTTTTTATTGAACACCCTGCCAAAAATATTGTGACATGCTTGGAAATTTAGGACTTGTGCTTTGCCAGAATTTGAACAAGAACCTCTGCACTGTTTTGTTTTAGCTGGGAGAATTGGAGGGGAGGAAGAGCAGGGTACTTGTCTTCCCACTCGAATTGTTTGGTATTACTGCAAAAGTGAGAGCCCCATGAGGATTTAACCCCTTGTTAGCAGCTGCATCATGAATATGTGCACTTCTCACATATACCACTAAATGCACACCTTTTCTCTTACCCTTCTTCTCCTCCCCTTCCTTCTTACGTAAGTATTTTCCCTGGGAAAAACGTTACTGGGGTGGGCAGGCAACTGCCTTCCCCAGACAGTGTGTGTGGCTTCTGTCTGTCATTTTATTGGTCAGAATGATGCCATAATTCCTGTACTGACCAAGAGCTCTAAGCAGGTCACCTGCGCTACCATTTTTCCAGACATTGTTTTGAATTATAATAATAAAACTAAAGCTGAAAATTGCTTGAAGCAATCAAGAATAGAAGAGATTGTAGCCTGTGCTTTCATGTTGGAAGAGTAGACTGTTGGCTGCAGTGCAATGCTACCAGCAGGCTTCCTGCTATGCTGATATTACAGCTACACAGCTTGACCAAACTTGGATGACAGCTTCCCTGTGCATAAGCAGCCATGCAGGCACCAGTATAAATTTTCATGAAGTGCAGAAGATGGTTTTTGCATAGGTGATCTTCAGGCTTGTCCTGCCACCCATGAGTGCCTATGGTTTCACTACACAGATAAAATGTGTTTTGCACACTATGTGCGTTTGCAAGGGTCAGTTCTTAATCAGCAGATATTTTCATGAAGTTATGGCTTTGTACAGATGTGCTGGGTTCTTGGACTTGTAATATCTGTAGCACGTGAGGTTAGCTTGAGAATAAGGATATAAAGGTTAGGTATTGCTTACTAATTTTATTACCCTTCAGCCATTAGGTATTTGACTCAGTAGCACAAACCTTTAGCTTGTGTGTGGCAGCAGCACCCCTGGTACTAACATGAGGATGGGATGGTTCTCAGAGCAGTCTATCATCATCCCTGCCCCCAGCAACTGCCCTCAGATGTGCTTGTTTGCCTCTGGCTGACTGCGATGTGTGACTGTCCCTGTTCTCTGCATTTCAGAGATGCACAGAGAAATGTCAGTCAGCCTGATAGAGCTAGTATGTGGCCAACATGACATGTGGATTCTCAACTTTTATTTGCAATTCTGAGCTGAGTACACTAAGTACATTCAGGAGCCACAGTCTGAACACCAGCCAGAGCATTTCCTTTCACAGGGGCCAAAAGGGATGCAACAACAAGAGTTGGTAAGCCATAGAAGTAAGGAGGTACTGATCTGTTTTGTGATGCTGCAGGCTGTGACACAGCTTGATCTGCTGATATCCATCCAGCTCCTCAGAAGTTGTAGGGTGAGGCTAAGCTTGGCTGTAAGAAGTACAGAAGACTGGAAATAAATTACTGTCTACAAAGGAGAGAAAATGGAGAGATGTGGGTCTCTGCAATTTCAATTTGCCTTTAAGAGACTATGTGGCTTTTACCTATAAATGTGCTATTTGCTAGCTGCAAATGGGAAACGAGCTCAGGAGATTAATTACAGGTTTGGCAAATAGACCTTGCAAGGAACAAGTAGGGGCCCAATTCACAGAATCATAGACTGTTAGGGGTTGGAATGGACCTCCCAAGATCATCAAGTCAATAGATTTAGCTTATCAAGGAAGGTTAATATATATAATGTAAGTATTTATCAGTTATGACAGGAGAAACAGGTGAAGGGTTAGCTCAGCAAACTTAGTTTGATGTTTTGTAAACTAATACTTAAGGTGGACAAAAACTGCAGCTGTTCAAGAGCGAGTGTAATAAATCCTTGAAGTATCCATTAGGTGATTTTTCTGGCTTGATCATGTCCCCTGGCACAAAACTCCTGTGATGATTTATGAAGGAGACATGATGACTCCTTGCTCTGTGTTGTGATAACTTGAAGCACAAAATGAATTTTAGCTTAGAAAATTGTCAGTCTAACTTTGCACCATAAACTACATATAAAGTGACAGCAGAGACTTTTTCCTAGTTTTCTTCAAGTTGATGAAGCTATGAATGGTCTGCAACATTAGGAGGGGGTCAGTATGTTAACCAGAGCATCAGTTTTTATCAGTTTCCTCTCAATCCCATGAGGGGCAGCAGAAGTTGAAACCTTTCTCTCCAGGCTACAGAGAAACAGGCATGTGCACATGCAGAATTTTTCTTTCTCTGGAAGGCAAAAGCCACTGACAGTTATTTCTAATAATTTCTAATCATTTGCTGATCCAGCAGATACCTTTTAGCATGAGATGCACAAACTGATTCTCTCTCTCTCATGGTAACATCTCACTAGGTTGATAGTTCAGCTCTTCTTCAGGCACATTCTGCTATTTGCGTTTTAAGATCTTTATGCGTGTGTATACTTGAAGTCATCTCTGACTTGCCTCATTGAATAGAGACTAAGGGCTGTGTAGAAGGGCTGCACATTAGCAATATGACAGGTAATAAATTTTAAGTAATGTCATAAGCACCAAAGATATTGAAATGGGTGTCTTTGTTGTAAGAGAATTGCAGAATTGTGGAAAACATATTGCATTCTTAAAGCAATTCCAACCCTTATGCTCTGCATGTATGATGGGAAAAAAATCCAAAAATACTAATCAGTTATACAGAATCCTTACAATTATATTTAATAAAGGAAATACAACATATAGAGCATGTGGATTTTTAAAAAAAATCAATTACCTTTTTGTTTACCCTCTTTACCTATTCAACCCTTGTGACAGTAATATAATACAAAATTATTGTCTCTTCTATTTTTCTGTTTAGCAGTTAGCCAGAATAAATAGTATTTTTGGTCTGTACTGTACATGGGATACCCTAAGACTTCTCCTCTCACGACTACTGATGACTGAAGGGAGCTAGAGTATCTTGGAAGATAAATCTTCCCAAAAGCAGATATGCCATGACCTCTGGGAGGCCATTTCTTTACCTGGAAACCAAAGCAACAGTCTCCTGACTTTTGGCTCACGACTCTGCTCTTGATCCTACTGTGCCAGTTCTTGCTTCCAGCCTAACTTCTGCACCAAGGTTCTGGTAAATTTCTTGAGCACACTTAAAATGCTGATCCTATTTTGGGACTCTCTCACTTTACCCTACAAGTGTTTAAGCATAGGAGGAATACTCCGAAAGCTCAGCATTTGCAGAAGGGGTAAGTCTGCAGTCTAAAGGGTACTGCTTTCCAGCATGATTTCCTTCTTAATAAGGCTGCCAAGGCTGTGAATTTTGTCAGTCAGATTTCTCCTTCCTTTCCCCAAGCTCTCTATTAACCTTGGGATTGTCTACACAGGTTTAAATTTCAGCAGGATAATAACTGTAAAACTGCATCCAGTTGTTTGGATTTTTTCTGGGTGGAGGGGTGTGGGGGAGGCAGGTGTGGAAATCAATTACAAGAAATTGACTAAAAGACTAAATGAAATACATAAAACTCAGCAGTGAAACAATAAAATATAAGCAATGCAATGCTTCTTTTCACAGAACATATCTGTTTTCCATGTGTTCTGCCCTGATGAAGAAAGTAGAAATAGGATGATTGCATCTTCCTGATTGCTGGGGGCTGATTTTTCAGCTGTAGCATCAAGAGGGTGATTATTTTCTTTTTTTAATTAAAGAGGCTGGCAAAACAGAACTTTGTCTTAGCTTTGCTTTATCCATTAGGATTGTAGAGTTTTGTAACAGCAACATTAAAACTGCACCAAATGGAAAAGGAATGGGACCATCCAGCTGTGGAAGAACAGGAAGGGATGGCTGGAGGTGGGCTGTAGGCAAGGCAGGTGATGATGGCATCTTAGTTAGCTCCCAGCACAGCTACCTGAAGTCCATCAGGATACCCAGAACAGGTAAGAAAGGACAACATAAAGCAAAGGACATCCTAAAGGGACAGATCACCCAACTGCCTGTGCTATTAAGAGTTGATGATGAGAAGAAAAGGACAGATCCTTTTTTTATCAGCATCCAGGTAAAAAGACTAGCTATTTTAATAAGTAAATCATAGTGCTTCACAGAAGTGGGACAGAGGGAGAGGCAAAAGATCACAACCATTTTCAGAATCGAAATTGTCCTAGAAAGCATTGTCCAAAACCAGCACTTGAAGGCTAACCTAAGGATTAGGAAATGAGGTTTGCTGACATCCCTTTTTTCTTTTTGCTACAAGGCAACATGGGCAAAGCTCTTGGATAAGCATAGCTATAAGTAAACAGGCTCTTTGAACATACAACATGGCACTTGTAAGAAGGTGGATGTGGGAGTGTTGCTACAAGGCAACATGGGCAAAGCTCTTGGATAAGCATAGCTATAAGTAAACAGGCTCTTTGAACATACAACATGGCACTTGTAAGAAGGTGGATGTGGGAGTGTTGCTGTATGTTTTAAAATAAAATTACTTCTCCTTGCACGGAGCTTTGCTATGGTGCTGCTAGAGAGAAGTGTTCTTAATTATTATAGAATTTCTGGCTTAAGGGTTCAACTACAGGTCTCCAAGTACAGCTCCCTTCCTCAGCATTAATTTGTATGGTGTTTTGAGCCTATGAACTATCACAAATGGCAAAGCTCATGTTGATTTTCTAATTTATTTATACCCTTCCATGCAATCACCCTTCCACAAAGAACAGAAATGCTTGCTCTGCCATGAAAGGTGATGGCTCTCTTACTTGTGTTACAGATCAGGTTGAAAATCATGGCTGGGACTGTTGTACCCAGTGAGAAGGGTGTATGTCTCATTGCTAAATGACTTCCAAAATGGGTAAGGTTGGTTTATTTATTTGAAAAGAGTGCTAAAACCAGGATAAAAGTGGTCAAAAGATGATAAAAACTCACCCAGTCTGGGATTTCTGCATTGCTTAGTGATTTATTCTTATTGTTAAAGTGTACATAAAAAACTACAAAAAGGGAAGAGTTGAGAAAAATACAAAGATTCAGCTGCTCAGCAGCATGTCCTGACATTCCTTTTATATAAATAAATGGAATATATTGTATGTATATGCACAAAAACAGAAAGGATTTTTCCTTTTTTTGTTTGTTTGTTTGTTTGTTTTCTTTTACAGTTCAGAACATGGCCAAACATCCCACTATGGAAACCTTCACCAGATGGAATGAGATCAACACAGTGTTACTTACCGCCCTTATCTCTAATGTTCACTTGTCTTGCCTGTTGACATAAGACTTCCAGGACCAGTCCTGGCCACCATCCAGAGTCTGAGTAGCATTCAGTACACAGGAGCCTTTCTTGTTGAGCCCTGAAGCACTGTGCTGTGAGCGGCTAAATAATGAATAGAAGGTGGAAAGAGGTCAAGCCCAGCACTGTCTTTATAAACATTTTTATTGCATCTTATTCCTTTTCCAATGTCTTGTCTCTGGGCAACAGGAAGAAAAGTGGCCTCTTGGCTGTTGTTTTGGGGTCAAGTGGTTCCTTTCGGAAAGACACTTGAGCTCCTTCTTTCCTGGAACATGAGTAAAGGTTGTGGGCAACTGCAGACCTCTGGAAGGAGAATCAGCAAAGTGAGAGCCAGGAGAATGATGGGGGGACTGATCAAAAGGGCAAGAGACAGCCAGTACAGTCAGGTCTCAGGACAGCAAGAAAAGGTCTTCTCTTGATGTCCCAAGGAATCCACATGGAGGTTGCAAAGAATGAGGAAAGCTCAAAAAGTTGCTGTAAGCAAGATTAAAGGGATGTGAATCTGTGCTGCAAGTACAAGGTGGGCATATTTTCATCTCTGAATTCTCCAAACCATGGCTTTTTTCTAAACCCTATTGTACTAAAACCTACCTTTAACATCAAAGTTCCTTTTGCTGGTCCGAGAAAAGGTGCAGTCACATTGATTGATGTAGCCAACATGGAAGTCCTGTCCCACATAATGGTCAGCTCAGTGCCTGGTTCTGCCCTCAGAGGAATGTGCAGACCTACGTGCTCCACTGAGCCATTGTGTGCCTGAAAGCAAAGAGAGTTTTTTGAGGCAGAAACTCTGATGTAGCTTGGCTGGAATATACCAGGTGCGGAGCTGTCTCTCTGATCAAGAGACCACTTGGTTTAAACCTTCCATCAGGCAAAAATGTCCACCACTTTAATAAAACATGCGTGCTCTGAACAGGATATGGCTTTTCTTGATATTTGGCATTTGTGACAATATTTTGCAGTGGTTTTGTACAGGCTGCACAAGGGCAGATTTTGGCCATCACAGCTATAACAGCACCACATGAAGTCAGCAGAGGTCTTCAGGCAGAACGAATTATCCCTTTGTCTGTGTGGGCCAAGGAGACATTAGGTATAGGGAAGGACTATGTTTTTTGGTTATATTAATGAAAAATGAGACCCTTGTTCTGGCTAAAAATGAGTACAAATGTGGGTTCTGGGCTTTGCTATGTTATTCATTGCTATTGTTGCTATGAATAAAAGCTGCTGTAACTGGGGACAGTATGGACATAGAGTCAGATCTTGGGCTTAGCTCCTCATGCAAGTGAAATGCTGTATCAATACATTTATAATGTGCCTAGGGAAATGATTTGTTAATTATTATTAACAATAGATGCAAATATATTTCTGTGTAAAACTCTCCAGAATCATTATACTTTCTCAGGAAGTAAATGGGGAAAAAAAGCCTTAAAAAAACCCCAAAACCACACACGCACAGAAACACCACAAACACAACCCTGATCTCTGCAGGTATAAAGCAATTCCTTTCTTTCTTGACCTTTCTCTTGAAGGGAGCAATAATCATGTTTCAGTGAATGGCAGAGTGATGTGTCCCCAAAAGGTGATAGGTATGCAGTTCAGTATGTCTCTGACTCTGCATCAGTGACAGGGAGAAGGTTGATGCTTATTTAGAAGCTTTCTAAACTGGGTCATTACTTATGTTGCATTTCACTTGCATGTTATGCTCTAGCACTTAAATACTGAGGGCTGCTCTCTGATAAGATACAGTAAGCATTGGTAATGACTGAGTACCACTGTGTCCATATGTGATTCTGAATCTTGAATAACTACAGAAAACTCTTCAATAGGCTCGAGTGAAGTTCTGCAAATATTAAAATGTCACTGGAAGAGAGAAAACAGGATACAGGAAATAATCTATAATTTTCAAGCTCTTTATTCTTGGACAGATAGATGTTACAGTGAGCAAATCCTGACTCCTTGAGCAACAACACTGATTTCAGTGCAACTGCTCAGGCCATGAAACATCAGTCTCTTTGAGTAAGAGTGTAGGACCTGCCCTGCCTTTTTGAACAGACAGATACCCAAGGGAAGCAGACTCACTAAGCATCCCAGAGAGATGCTGAAAATTGCCATCAACACTGGATGCTTTGCACAACTTCTGTGCCTCTTGCAGCTGTTCTCAAGATTAAGGGAATTTGTTTGGGGTTGTTTTTGTTTTTTTTTCTGGGGGGTGGGGGTTATTTTTTATTTTTATTTTAAAGGCCTTTTATCAGGGTTTGTAATAATTTTTCTAGCCTTTTTTTCTACTTCTGAGTAGGGCTTGGTTTAGATCAGTACTTTATAAAAACTGTCAGTGGGGCTTCAGGAAACAGAAGCTACTAGCACTAGTCATCCCAGACTGTTGCATGGTGGTCAGGCATGTTCAAGGCATCGTGGCAGTGACCAGAAAGCCTACCCCTCACCAAGTGGATCATGTTGGGTTCTGTAAAACCATCCACACCTTCCCAAAAGCACTTTTGTTCTTACAAATCTATCTTGGCAGTCGAGAGGACATTGTTATGATCACCAGTAAGGGAACTTTAATGGCATTTTAGTCTCTAGTTTCTATGTAGTGTATCCAGTGTTGCAGAGTTTTATCAAGCAAGCTGAAGTCTTACCACAGCTCACCTATGCTGAACATAGCAGCATCTGTGACTGAGATGAGACCTGATACCAGTTTTCCTTCTTCTCATTGCCTGAGTCCTGAGTGGGTATTTAATTTACTCTGAAAAGAAAAGACTTGCTCGGACTGAGCAAAAAGCCTTGATTCATGAATGCTTCAGGATGTCATCTGTTGGCTGTTGAAGGGTTTAGCAATCCTGTTTGTAGTCTGCTATAGGGAGACGCTGGAAATAGAAACACAGATCAGAAATATCAGAGAAAGAGGATTGTTGCAGACATGCAGCAGGTGATTTCTTACTGTCTCTGCATGTGTCATTTACTGATAATGATGTTTTGCACAGGTAAACTACCCAGAACACCATAGGATTTTAGACCCCCCACACTACTGCAGAGCTCACCTTCATGGCCATGAACAGGAATCTCATAATTAAGCATCTCCTTGTGCATGACTGCTTTTCAGACTCTCCGGATGCAAAATGTACTGACAACAGAGTATGAATATGACTTGACTGAGATATGAACTAGTCTGTAAACCCATTGCACTAATAATCTAAATAATTTAGCATATCAGTCAGGTATTAGAAGCCTCTGAGCTCTTCTGAGATACCCAGAGGTCTTAAATTTCTCTCACTTGGCAAGGTACTGTAATAACTTCATGTCTTCTATGAAATAGTCGGGACCACATAGGATCAAGCCGTCTGGGTATTTGTTATTTCATGCCAAACATTATTATATAGTCTATTCTAGTACAGCAAAGCTCTTGGGAGCTTTGCTGTGCACACCATCCCCTCTGAGACAATTGCAGCAAGAGACAAATGAGCCAAAGAGGATTGCAGCTGACAGTGCTGTATGAATAAATCGCTTGGTTTCTCATATAATGGGCAACTACTGTAAGGCTCGTAATCCATAATGACCTAAATAACTTAGACGGAGCTGCTCCTTAAACTGATTCTGAATGTCTTTTTTCCTTGGTATTAGAAATATTCTTACACTTTATGGCCTTCACTCCTTTAATGGAGAGACTACATCAGTGGACAAGGGAAGACCTATGGATGTCATCTATCTGGACTTCTGCAAGGCCTTTGACATGGTTCCCCACAACCTCTTCCTTGCCATGTTGGAGAGATATGGATTTAATGTGTGGACTGTTCAGTGGATAAGGAATTGGCTGGATGGTTGCATTCAAAGGGTAGTAGTCAATGGCTCAAAGTCCAGATGGAGAGCAGTGACAAGTGGTGTCCCTCAGGGGTCCATACAGGGACCAGTGCTGTTTAATATTCTCATCAATGTTATAGACAGCAGGATTGAGTGCACCATCAGCAGGTTTGCAGATGCCAATCTGAGTGGTGCAGTCAACATACCAGAGGTATGGGATGTCATCCAGAGGGACCTGGACAAGATGGAGAAATGGTGCCCATCATGAAGTTCAGCATGATCAAGTGCAGGGTCCTGCACCCGGGGCAGAACAATCCTCATAATCAATATGGGCTGGGGGATGAGGTGATAGAAAGCAGACCTGCAGAAAAGGACTTGGGGGTGCTGGTGAATGAGAAGCTGGACATGAGCCAATAATGTGCACTTGCAGCCCAGAAGGCCAATTGCATGCTGGGCTGCATCAAAAGAAGCATGGCCAGCAGATCAAGAGAGG
>VWZY01006143.1:6229-18305 GCA_013399075.1 Chloroceryle aenea | reverse complement strand
TCTATCCCCAGCTTTCTGCCAGGCCCCTTTAAATAGTGAAAGCCACCAGAAGGTCTCTTGGAAACACATACAAGGTATCTTAGAGCAACTTCATTAACAGGGGAATGGAGCAGAAAAAAAAGCCAGAGACAGAAGTGACACGGCAAAATATCCAAACCCAGACAACCTCAGATTCTAGGAACTGGCAAACTAAATGGTACTGGCACAGTATCATTGTCTGTCCGTCCATCCATCCATCCATCTGCAGCAGCACCTGAGGAAGAAGCCTCACCTACGCTTGCTGGGCTACCACAAAACAGTCAGCCAAAGGTGCCTTCCTGAAGTACGTCTGCAATTCCAAACCTGCCCATGCTGCTCTGTGCACGATCCCGACAGATCTATGGTTGCGGTATCAGGATGTGCCACGTGCCCATAAAATATGACAGGCAGCAGAGATTTCCATATGTGCCTCCAGAATCTCATGCCTGGGGATGAAGAAGGCTGTAGCTGCTACAGAACTCTGCTGACGCTGCTGCCAGGAGAGCCGAGTGGTGACTTGCACTAACTGCAAATGTGCTTCTCACAAAGCTGGGCTAGGAATCAATCATTTTGCAAAGCCCGTCCAAGGCTGGTCATCGTGGAATAAAACTCCTAAAAATGATTGATTTAAACTGGAAATAGGTATTAAAAAGAAAGTAGCAAGGAGTCGTGGAAAATTATCACTCTTCCAATGCCCAGGGTTTTATAAAAGGGTAGCAGGGAGCCAGGATGCAGCTGCTGCAAAGTGACTTGGACATCAGGCACTGAAAGGACATCAGACAAAGGCAGAGGAGCTCTGTTCTCAATAAGAGGAACTGGCCTCACATTGCCCCAGGGGAGGTTTAGGTTGGACATGAGGAACAATTTCTTCCCCTTGAGGGTTGTCCAGGGCTGTGCCAGGCTGCCCAGGGCAGTGGTGGAGTCCCTATGACCCCTGGAGGGGTTTCCAAGCCCCCCGTGGAGCTGTGGTGCTGAGGGCCAGGGGTCAGTGGTGCCCTGGCAGTGCTGGGTTAATGGTTGGACTCAGGGATCTTAAAGGTCTCCTCCAACCAAAATGCTTATAAATTCTATATAAAATTCTGTAAGATGTAGGCAGAAGGTACATGGGCAACTCTTCCTGATGACACAAGATGGCCTCACAAAACCTTTGTTTAAGGTTCTTAATATTTCACTTTTCAGGGCAAACAGGGCCAGCAGGACATTTAAACTGTGGAAACAACTTCATCATATCTTCTTGTTCACAAAGAGGTACAGGAAAGACTACAGCAGTCAGCAGCAGTAGCCCACCACTCCTTCCAGGACCTGGGGAAGACACGAGGCTGTAAAGCACTGGGCAGCTCCCAGCTCCTTTCCTCTGGAGATGGCTACGATACGCTGGGTGGTTCATTGCCTTTTTTATCCCTTATGTGAAATAATAAAAATCGAATTCCCCTCCCAAACTGGATTGGTGGCAGCACCTTGCTACCCAGTGTGTCAGAGCGTGTGCGAGAAGAGAGGCTGAGGAATGCCCCAGTGGTTCTAATCCAGGGATCCTGTTGTGTTTGATTATTAGGCTTTATAGGTGTTTTTCTCCTTTTGAAAGAGAAGGATGTGGGAAGCAGCCATAATTCTAACTGCAGTACAGCCTGGAACTTTGCTATTTTAAAAAATAAATAAACTTCCTCCTGACAGGTGACCAAGATCCTTTCTCCAAGAAAGAAAATAGCTAAAAAAAAAAGCAACAACAAAAAAGACAGACCTATAAACAGGCAGACAGATGGCTATATTCTGTCATTAACTTCAAACAGAAATAAAAATATTAACTTCTCCGCCGTCGCTGAAGACATGGCGGCGAGACGCGAGCGCCCGGCAGACACGCAGCTCATCTGCTGCAAGGGGGGCGAGAAATACCTGGCTCCCACTTCCTTCTTACTATCTAGGATTTGTTAAGCACCACCGACCTCTTTGGTGCATTCCAAAGCCAGAGAAGGGAGGGGAAAAGTGTTAAAAGTGGGCTCCCAAGGTGAATGAGGCTCTGTGGCCTACAGCTGAAGGGAACACCCGGTCCAGAGGCAGTTCCGCCTCCACCTGCAAGGCAACGGCCGAGGCCTCCGGCAGAGCGGTCGTGACACAGGCCACAGACTGCACCCAAACGCGCGTCGCTGGTGGGGAAGAAAAAAGCAGTGAAAGGGGAAGGATGAAAAATCAAGCAAAAGAAGAAAGGGGAAGCGAGAAAGGCAGGCCACGAGGCTTTGCCGAGCCGTTGGCTGCCGGCCCCCGGCCTACAGCTGCGGAGCCCTGAGCGAGGCGTTGCCGAGCGGCCGGCTGCTCCCCAGGGCAGGATTAACGGGGTGATTCCGCCAGCGCAGCACCAGAAGCTGCTCATTGTCCAGGGAGAGCCACGTGTGCCCGTGCCACCACCGGCCACCTCCACCCTGGCCTCCCTGGGGGACTTCTTGTTGGGCTCCTGGGTCGTTCCACTGCCTCAGGACCCTGCGAATGGCCACAGGAAGCTCGGAAGCCCTTTGGATAACTGGGGAGGCAATGCAGGTGGGATGCAGGGCCCCAAATCCTGATGCACGTGAAACACCCCACACTTTTCTTGCCCTACAGAAGTAGAGTCATCGAATGCTTGAGGTTGGCAGAGCCCTTTCAGCTGATGGAGTCCAACCATTAACCCCAGCACTGCCAGGGCACCACTGACCCCTGGCCCTCAGCACCACAGCTCCACGGGGGCTTGGAAACCCCTCCAGGGGTCATGGGGACTCCACCCCTGACCTGGGCAGCCTGAGACAGGTTCCCACAACCCCTTCCATGAAGGAATTGTTCCTCGGGTCCAACCTAAACCTCCTCTGGTGCAACCTGAGGCCATTTCTGTATTTTAATGCTGAATTAAAACAAGCTGAAAAAGCATCTTCAGATGGGTGAAGACAAAGAATTAGAGAAGAAGCCAGGAATGCTCCATGACAGCTCTACAGCCATTTGATGCTGCTTGTGCATCTGAGGTATCAGAAGGTTTTCTTTTTTTAGGTGGCTGACAGCAGAACTTGGTCATTGTTTTTAATTACTGTATACACAAATAGCTGGTGGGATACAGATCCTCAGCCATTCCCTCAAATCTCTACTTGTCAAAAGTAATTGCTTCTTTTCTTAAACCAGGGAGCCAAGGCAGAAATCACACAATAGATGCAGAGCTAGAGCATCACCTCCCAAAGAGAAAACCCTGCTTAGGTCAGTGCCGAGGCCGGGCTGGGCCGACGGCTGCTGCGGAGGGTGGGACCCCACTGCATTCAAACGGCCTTTCCACTGCCACGTAAACATTCCTGGTTTTTTTTTCTCCAGCTCTTCACAAGAAGGAGGTTAAAGAGCTTTCTGTGAAAATCAGGTGGCGAGAGTTTACTGGAATGTGAAAGCTCTTAAAAATAAACAGCTTGTGGGCTTGTGTTTATCCGGAGCTGCCCGGAGAACACGAACCAGAGAGGTGAAGAAACTCCCCGGGCAATGCGGCGAGGGCGATCCGTGTCCGAGCGTGTGGGTTTTTCAGCCTATCCCTGTACTGACCAATCTCCTTCTCTATCTGAATGACCTCAAATACAACGATCAGTGCCTGGAAGGCGTAAAGAGAAGAGATGACCTCGCTCTGGAAACTCAGAAAGGTCTGGACAACTTAAACATTGCTTCCATTGCAGCTAGAAATCCTGCAGAGAAGTTGCAAAGCGAGAGAAAATTTATGACTTGTAGAAAATGAATTAATAGCTGCCTGAGAAAGTAAAGATCCGGACTAAATTTTCTGTGCAGCCTGTGTTTTGAAAATAGTGATTATTTCAATAATTAGTGTTCTGTATCTATCCGTGCTTGCAACGGATCTTGCTTCTCCATCTTGAGCTGCTCTGTATGAGAAGTTCCCGTCTGCAGTCGCGTGGTAATTAAGTGTGATTAAAGATGCTATTCATTCCCCTGCAGAGCAGCAGGTAACTACATGTCAGAAGGGGGTGGTGGGAGGGCAGAGGAAAGTCTGGGCAGTAAATGGGCTACTGAAAATGGTTTGTTGGCAATGAGCAATGTGACAGTGGCCACCAGACCCTGCAACAGCAGCCACGTGGGCTCGCCCTGACCATGGGAGAGCGTTGTGGTCAGAAACATGACAGTCACCCAAAGAAAATAATACCTAAAAGAATCTCTCTAATTTTGTGTGCACCAGGTGATGCTGAGACCCCTGTCCTGGCCTGGACAGGACCGGCTCTGAACAAGCTCTGTTCAGAAGCACACACAAAAGCACCCCACCACCCAGAGCCAAAGCCAACGATGCCAATCCAACCTGGGGTCTCCCGGAGGGGTTGGAACGGGTGAGAAGCTATGGAAGGCAGAGGCCTCCTGGGAAAGGGTAACTGCTGCTGAATGGCAGGAGATACAGAGAGGGGAACAGAAGACTCTCAGAAGACAACTGCTCCCAGAAGACACGACTATTGTGTCTGAGAGGTGTCAGAAATGAGGTCAGTACTCGCATGCTGAAGCTTCCTCCAGAAATCCTTTTCTTAGAGAAATCTAGAATCAGAATTGTTTTGGTTGGAAGAGACCTTTAAGACCCTTGAGTCCATCCCTTAACCCAGCACTGCCAGTTCTTAACAGAGCCTGGGAAAGGAAGAGGCAGTTCACCACCGCGATGTGGACATCTACGCATGGACAGCTACGTGTCTTTGGAGGAAGCAATGAATGTTGGTAAGTGCCACTGTTTGTACCAAGCATGCAATGAAAACGGTTTCAGCTATCACCCCACCGGACCGACTGCTCTGCATTCTGGGGTGTGTGCATTTATATTCACACGACCTGCCAAACCATACCTCGTGTGGCAAGGAGAGCATCCCCAGCTATCAACCCCTACCACTTCGGAGTCCAGAGAATTGCCAGAATTACTCAAAGCCCAACCTGCCTTTTAGCTGGAGCCTCCCATCAAATGCTGACCAGACCCAAGGCGGTCAGCAAGCGTCATTCCCCTTCTATCACGTTCACGACAGCGCTGGAAGTCGGAGTGCAGCGGCTGGGAGGGCAAACCAAGCTCCTATTAGCGCTCAACCACAACATAAACCTATTATTGCACATTACAAATCGCACCGCTCTTCTGTTGCCAGGTTATAAGCTCCAGGAAGGTGCCCTTGGAATCCTCACTTCCAACAAAATAGCCCTCAGCTTAACATCTGATCCAAAGGGCTACGAGAAAAGCGCTCCTTTTACCACTAAATTGCAGTGTTGGGTTTTAGCTTTCCTTCAATTATGATATGGACAATGAAACCGTGTCTTCTGGATGCATGAGGAATTGTGCTAAATGAGCCATTCAGACATCTGAACTTAAGTCTGTTCCTTTAATACATTTGATTAACATAGAAATTTTATCTCTTGTGTCATTATTTTAGTGCTGTAACATCAAAAACATTAGTCCACGACATGCCCACGATCAGGGGAGGATAGTTTATGGGCGCGAGAACTAATCTCTGGAGCAGGAGCAATGATTCCACCTCCCCGAGCGAGATGCTCGAGCAGAAACAACATCAGAGGTGAATCTTCTCCACCTATAAATGACCTCAGAAGTTACTGGGTGAAATTCTGCTCCCCAGCCCCACCAAACTGAGCGGGGCTTCTGCCATCGACCTCCCGGTAGCCAGAATTTTATGCATTCTCACCGAGAGACTTTGTAGGGACCAAAATTCCTTCGTCCATTAGGTATCTTTTATGGCCTCAGTGCAGCTTGGGGGTGTTTTTATAGGAGGGAGAAAGAAGGAGGAATTATTATGGGTAAAGGAATCTTGCTATTGAAATGCGAGGAAACCTCGTTATTTGACTAAGCAAAAAAATACTAAGTAATTTGTAACAGAAGAATAAAATGAACTCGCTGTGTCTCCAGAGGTCTGCAATATGATCTTCAGAAGAGGTAGCTTGCCAATTTAATTGAGGTAGGAGTTATTTAATTTTTTTATATACAGGTATAGCTTTCAATAAAACTACATATGCCTATAATGCTGCAATGGCAGATGTGTCTCGATTATTAGAGGTGGGCTCTAGGGAATACATACAATGGATCTTGAAATCCGTAAGCAGCTGTTTGGAAGGGAGGGGTGGAACATTGCAACGCACACACATGTTCCTTAAGTGCAGTAATGTTTTGTTATTTTACTGCAGGTGTATTACAGAGATGAAATTTAATAACTTATTGTATACAATACCAATAAAAAGGGAGAGATTCTTTGCCCCGACGTTCACGAGCGAAGTACAAACGAGAAGCGGTGCAGGGCCCGCCTCGCCTCGCCCCTTCCCTCGCCACGACGGCTTTTGGTTGCTCTTTACTCTGAAGAGGTGGGCAGGCCCCCAAGAAGGAAGCAAACCGTCGGGGTGATCAAATCGAGAGCACCGAAAGGCACGGACGGGGAGGTGGTGAGGTCCCCAGCCCCACGCTGCCCGAGCTGGTTGTGTGTTAGTCCTTCTTCAGTGGCTGAACCAGAAGGCTGGTTTTGGAATACGTGTTACGTCTCCACCTCACGCCCAATGAAGCACTGAAGAAGGACCTTTTAAAAGTACACACCAGATAAAAAGGTAACTCCCCCCTGCTTTTTTTTGTTTTTTTTTTCTGCCCTCCCTCTGCTAGGCTCACCGAGCCACAAACACTCCAGGATTAAATCCCAAGGCTTTCCTCGCCTTCCTCCACGGGACTGCTGTTGTAGGCGGACACCGATCGGGATGGGACAGGATGGGAGCAGGGAGCACATCAACCACTGCTCAAGGAGAAAAAGCCAGGGGTTTCTCCCCTTGGAACAAGCTACGGCACGGTGAGGAGCAAACCTTCTGAGAAAGCACCTTGGCTATCCCAGCTGCACAGAGAAAGGCTCACAAGCCCTGTCGTGGGCTCCTCTCACCCATCACGGAGGGGTCGGAGAGGGGAGGTAAAGGAGAGAGGGCAAAAAGCAAGCTGGCTGAGCTTGCACAACTCCACCAGCTTCTACCTTAACGCTGCATTCCAGAGTCAGCTTTTAACAGCGAGATGGTTCCAACTGGCCTCCGAGACTATTTCTTGAACATCAAGTAAATAAGTACATCCAAAACCAACATTTAGACTCGCTTTCTAGAAGACTTAGTAGTAAACCCAAGTAATTTTAGGATTCGGGGATTTTGCTGCAAGTTAAAACACCTTAAATCTGAGTATCGGTTACTCTGCGCTCGCCAAAAAGGCATCATCCAAATTTTCAAAGGACTCTCTAATTTATTCCCACACACAGTCTCGGGCGTTGCCTTGGAAATCTCCGGTGGATGTTTTCTGGCCACCACGCTCGCTTCACAGCTCGCTCTATTCATGGCTTTTTTGAGCTAACTACTGCCCAGAAAAGCCAAGAGCCCTGAATTAGCCGCTCGGTCCCATCGGCTGCTCAGCGGTCAGCGCTGCTCTGAGTGGCACAGGGCACGGGCAGCCCGAGTATCCTGTGCTGTGTATCCAGACCCTCCTGCCCTGCCCGTACCAGTGTTGGTTCCAACCAACAAAGCAGGCAAATACAGGCAACTAGAATAAAGAAATCAAGTAATCGAGTAGCTATGCTTTTTTTTTTTAAATCCTACTGCCTCGCTAATTCCACCCCCCTCCCAAACCAGCACAATAGGAAAAAAAAAATGGATCTTTGGGGAAATGATAAGCAGCAGAGAATTGAGACGACAGGCAAAATCCTGACTTCACCGAACGAAACGAGTTTTTTGTCATTAACTTCAATGAAGCCGGTGCTTCAAAAGTGTCTCGACAACAACTTTGGTACACGTTTCTTTGATGACTTCTCTCTAATGGAATTAAATAGTTCCCAAGACAAGCTTTCTTCCATTCCCACTGTAATCAGTGTTGTATTTGCGGTGGTTTTCAGCGAGAGCCCGATTGGGCCCTAGGCTCGCAAATAAAAATCATCTCGAAGTAAATGGGTGGCTGTGTATCTGACCTCTCCTCTCATTGGTGTGAGCGTGGAGCGGGGATGAGACCTCCGATCACCGCTGCTATTTGTGTGAAGAGACGTGGTTGGGATTTCTCCTACCACAAGATTAATAGGTAGCAAGTTCAATATCGTTAGGTATTTAGTTTTCCTTAATTGTTCCAGGAACTCATCTACAGAGAGCAATGCATCACATCTGGAGGTAGCAATTTACCTTTCAGAAATCAACAGCATCGGCACGCTCCTCCTGGGTTTAGGGAAAAGGAGCTCAGGCAGCTCCTGACGCTGCTGCAGCCCCTCGGATAACCCACAGCTCCCAGGGATGCTCGGATCGATGCCCAGACCTCCTCTGGAATCCACCCTCATCTTCAGGGTGCCCTATCTAGATAAGCCAATCTTTGTCAACCCGTGTGAGAGCACATCCTAGAGCTCTTGCTTGTACCTTCTTGTACCAGAAGGCTTGTACCTTCTGGGTTTTTTTTAAGCCTGGAGGTTCATGCTTGTTAATAATCTGGTGGATCCTGAGAGTTGTGGAGCCTGGAGAACAGACAACAGATGGCCCAGCCTCGGCATTCAGCATTATTCCTTCTGTACCTTTCAGGAATGAGGAGAGAGTCTTATTTTAGAAGTATTCTTCCCCCTTCCTGTCTGGGCACTGGTCACCCACTTGATCCACTCTTCCATTACACCCCAGGAGAGCAGATGCGTACGGTAGAACGGAAGAGCCTGTTCCATGGGTTGGAATTTTTATTATTTGCATTTTTCCTCTAGCATCTTTCTAATACTCCCCAAATTTTCACGAAGGAAAGCACAGAAAAGGAGAGTGGGCGGGCAGGGTTTTCTCCATCAGTTCTTCATTGACCCCACACAACCCCAGGGCACTGCCACGTAGATAGGAGCACGGATCCAGGCAGAAGAGCTGGCCGTGGCTGTACTGACTGGATTCTGAGGTCCACCCAAGTGTAAGAAATAATTGTTCACTGACAAATTTAAAAAGGCACGAACTCTCATACTAAAACCACAGCCATTCCAGCCATTGCTGGAATAAAGGCTGGGATTTTACCGGTGTCCTGACAGGCAGTATTCCCTGGCACAAGGTGTTTGGCCTCTCCCTGGTCCGCAGCTCCCACAGGGGCTTATCCTCCGGGAGCTCACGCAAAGGCTGGAGCTCGCTGGCACTTCCAGCTCTGCCCTCTCCTGAGTTTTGGCCCAGAAATGCCTGGCAAGCAGGTGCTGCCTGTGGACTGCTGCTGCAGGTGGTCGGTGGAAGCCACGCTGCCTGTTTCTGGGGGTGACCGTCCCAGTTACGGCGATTACCCGGCGGGTCCCCGTGGGGGTTTCAGCTGTTTGCTGACACGGGCCAAGCCGGCCGGTGGCACAGGGCAAGCAGAGCTCAGGGGGCCCTGCAGCTCTGGCTGGACTGAGCTGAGCTGCCCTGAGCCCTCCACGCTCCCACACCACGGGTGAGGTGATGCTGCAGCAGCATCACACCAGGCACTTCTGCATCATCTGGAACCGGGGCGCTCGCCACTGCCACCGAGAGCCGGTGCAAAGCGCTGCCTCGCTCTGGCGGGGACACTGAGCCGAGGACGCACGAGAAATAATTACCTGCTGACAGCAAGTTGTCTTCTCAAGCCTACAGCTGCACCTCTTGGTTTCTGAGATTAACTTTTTAGCCCCGAATTAAAGAAAACACACATCTGTGCCCTGCAGATATTCACGGCTATGGGCGCGCACAAAGAGCCCGCGGTACCAGGTGTATACAGAATAGAGTCACCGAATGGCTTAGGTTGGAAGGGACCTTTGAGATCATCACATCCAACTGTAGGGACCAGACCGCTTCTGTAACACCCTGTTGAATTCAGAAACAATTTCTAAGTGCCCTGAGATGGTTCTCAGTAAGACTGAAAGAAAAGCCATAAGTAAAACCAGGACCAACGAGGTCTGTTTTCAGATGAAACGCGGAACCGCAGCAGACCCAAGGGAGCAGCAGAGCGGGATCTCCAGGAGGCTGAAGCTGCAGGGGAGACAGGTCTCACCCTTGGAGAGGTGCTACTAGGCATGGGGGACCATATCCCCAGCGCCGTGCAAGCACCAGGGACAGAAGCACACCCTGCCAGCTCCCGACAAGGGACACCAAAAGCCGGGAAGGTGCCACCAGGCCCCAGCTCCACCAACCCTGTGTCCACCTCTGAAACCAGCCCCGCAGCAGGGGGCTGGGGCTCAGCTCCCTCGCACTGCTCGCCTTCCTGGGAGGCTTCCAGGAACGTCTGTCTGTCCGTCCACAGGAGCCTGTCCAGTCACAGGGCCGCGGAGGGAAGGGACAGGCCACGGCAGCTGCCTGAGGGCACGGCACCAGCCCCCGGCTGCTATGNAGGGCACGGCGCCGGCCCCCGGCTGGATGCAAACAGAAATTTCTCTTTCACTGCTCTACTGGTTTCCTTTTTCTACACCGAATGTTGAAAAAACCCCAACCACCAATGCTTGAATCAACCCTTTTGCTGCATCGCTGAGGACCACGGATGTACGAAAGGAAAGAAGGGATCAAGTGTTTCCCTTTCCTATAGGGAAATAAAATGCATTTTGATTGGGTTTTTTTCTTGTTTGAATTTTTTCCTTTTCCTGGCAGAATTGAGCAGTATAAAGCATTGAATATTAAGAAGGCTATTAAATTCTTTCAATAGTTTTCCAAAGTGCAAAGCCACTGCACTTCGAAAAAGGAAGCCTGGCACTCTCCGAGAACAAAATGAATTTAAACGCACGATGAATATTGCTACTGAAATTAAAACGAAAGCATCTTTAAAAGGAAAAAAAACCCAAACCAAACAAAAAAAATCGATTGTCTTGAAACAAAGCACAGACTTTTGGCTATTGATAGTATTTTTAGGCTCAGACTTTCTCTGGAGACTTAAAAGTATGCAAATGCCAAGTGCAGAGAGGCACACACGCGCTATACCTTTGTATTACGTTGGCATTTTATTATTTAATTAAACTACTCTTATTTTTCTAGCTCACGCACGCTTCCCTTGAGACGGCTTTGCTGTTAGCCTGCTGGCCTTGACTTCCAGCCAAAAACAATTCCGAAACAAAAAGGGACAACAAATCATATTTTCACAGACATTTTTATCCCTCAATGCAACCTTGTTTTCACACAACATCATACAGACCCGAGCAGAGCTCCAACGGATGGCAGCGGCCATCCCAAGCTGGGGGCTGACCCCAGCTCTGCCGGAAGCTTCCACCGCCGAAGCTGGGCAGGTGGGAAGGAGCCGTGGTGCTGGACAGGGTGTTGTTGTGGGAACAACAATCGGCGCTTCAGTCGGCTCTGGCCGAGGCTCTATCAGGTCAACCCAAGTGCTCGTAGGCTGCGGTACCCACCCCTGAGCTAGGAAACCTCAGGCAGGAGCTTTAGGACCAGCAGCTGCAAACTGAGCCTGCTGCTGAGAAGGGCCCTCCTGCAGCCATCGCCGTTTACAACGGAGCCCATCCCAGAGAGGTTCACCTTTGAGAGGCAAACCTCATTTATCAGCGCGTTTATCACAACCCCTCCGCCGAGCAGACGTCCACTTACCTGGTGGCAACCCTGTAGATTCGAATCTCTTCCATACGATGAGTACGAACCCCTTTCTGTTTTACCTGTTAACAGAAGACAAAAAACAGCTGTAGACCAGATCGAAACAGATACGTGGAGCTTCTCCCAGCACTTCAAAGGACGTTCCCCACTTTTTCCCAGTGCTGTGTACGTGTGTAAGACGGGCTCTGCTGGCTGAGGAATGCATGTAGGCAACGGAAAGGGATTCATGCTTTTTCCTGCTGAGAATGGGGATGTAAAATAAACTTCCTAATCTCGGCTGTGCTGCTCCACACGCTTCCTGGAATTGGGATTTAAGGGGCTTCCACTGGCCGGCTGAAGGTGTGAGCAGAGCTCCTCTGTGCCTCCCCCTGGGAGTCCCTCACTGGCCCTCCCACCAGTCAGCTTCACCCCAGAGCTGCTGGGGATACGGCTCCCCACTCTGTCCCAGGAGCGAGTTCCTCCACGCTCAAGGTGGTGATGGAATTTGCACCCAGGGAAGAGACACCGACCGGGAGTTCACTCGTCATTTGCTCCCAGGCTGGGGCTGCCC
>VWZY01006142.1:10351-27214 GCA_013399075.1 Chloroceryle aenea | reverse complement strand
CATCACTGTTACTTCATTATGGCTGTACCCTTAGCAGACCTGGGTGACCAGCTTTCTCACTACCCAACTGTTTCCAACAAGGACTATTATTTGTACTACATCGGTCCAACAAGAGACCCCACCGGGGGACCAAAGTTCCCCTTTGGTTTTGAAACACTCCCCTGTCCTGACAAGCTCACAGTCTATCCTGCAGACTCCGAAAATGCTCAAATGCTTGATGCTCAAAAATGATGCTCTGAAATCAGGTAAGCATTCAGGACTTATGTGCCATCTGAGAGAGAGGACCTTGCCCGGAGAAGCCAGCTGCTCTCCAAGGTCTGCACATGGAACAAGAGCAGCAAACCACTTTAACTATCTCCATTAAGAATATCACAAATGATGATGAGTCTTGCTGAGTACTTGTGTTTAATAAAAATAATGCTTGCTCCATAAACCCCACTTTTTGGCATAGCCATATCCAACCTAAACCATCTCAACAACACCGCGAAGTAAATGAGGCTGATAAGAGAGGGATTTTGCTGGCAGAGCTTTCCCCATCCTCTCTGCAAAATCAGCTACCCTGGCAAAACAAATTATTTAACAGGAGTGTGCTCGAGTTGTGAGTCCTAGTGGCACAGCACAGCCTCCTCCTGCACTGTTAACTGACTGTTGGCAAAACACGGGTCCAGGGGAGGTGCTGGTCCAGTGCAGACCAGCCTGTGGATCACTGTCCGGTGGTTTTCAAAGGCTTCCTCCTCATGTCAGGAGAATCCCATTCAGCCTTTGATTCCTCCAGTGCCAATATACCCTTACCCATCTGCTCTTACGACCACCCCTCTGCACTACTTCAGAGCATAATTACAAGGGCACAAAGCTGGAGTCTCCCTCACCATCCGCTCCAGATGCTCCCTCACGCTGCCTGCCCCTTCTCACATCACCTCCATCCCAGGCCAATCCCGATTACGGCAGCAGCGCAAAGGGGCCTGGCCATCTTTGTTCAGATGCAGCCTGGGCACCATTAACACCACAGAGAGCTTTTATTTCTCAAGGCTTTTGCTTGGTCTTTATAATTTTTTTTTTTCTTTTGCTCTTGATGTTAAACGAGGAGCCAAAAAGTCTGTAACTACTTCACCAATTAAAAAATTACAATGGTCTTCTACAAAAGCTACTAAGAATCTCTGTTCTCTCTCTTTCAGTTAGAGCTGCTGTGCTTTATTGCACAAGAGATACCGCTCCAAAATATGTTTAGCTCCCTATTCATCCTCTATCCACTTGGCTGTGGGTGGGAGAGAAAACAGGAATGAAAACTTGGGCAGAAAAGGTTCCTAATTTTGTACCACGCTTCAGAGGGCTGTGAGCAGCATTTGTCTTGCCAGCTCATCTGTTTAATCAAACAATTTTAATCAAAGTGCAGGTTAACGTGGACAAATGATAAGAATAATTAAACCACTCAATCTGTGGCTTGTCTGTCAGAGGCTCCTAAGGACGCTGGAGCTTTGAGATCTTTTTATCATGCATATTTAGTGAGACAGATCCTTAGCAGGGCTCAGTCGATAAAGACCCCGTGGAGCTACCCCTGATCCCTGATGAATGCAGAATTACCTCAAAACCCTGCACTGCTCCAATCTCCCTGCTCCTTCAGACACTCGCAACCATCCACGGAAACAATGCCCGTGTTGTTTGCTAACAGCACAGTTGAATCCATACAGTTGTCATAGCCAAGTGTTTTTGAGGGACTGTTTTCCCTCGGAAAATGATGGACGATCAAATCAAAACGGTGTGTGGGAACATGTTGATTTGCATTGTCATCGAGGGGAAAAAAATGATTAGAACATTTAAAATGTATTTTATGTGTTCTTGTTAAAATTGAGTACATAGCTTTGAAAAGCAAACTCTTCTGATTCAACAGAAACATTTCCTTCAATGGAAAATCAGTTTCTGGGAGAATTTACAAATGTTTGATCTTGTGTTGATTGAGAATTGCTTTACAGTGTCACCGCAACAGCTGAAGTTCCTGCAGTACAGAATAATCAGATCCATGTAACTCCAGGAGATGCTGCTTTTCCTTCACATCTTTTAACTTAATATATAGTTGCTCTCCAGCAGCAAATGCCAAGTAATGCAGCCCTTTTCCACCAGCTTACAAGCTACCTCAGACTGACCTAAGATTACCATATGATCTCTCTGAATATATATGTATGGATTTCAGAGTTCCTGCAGAGCTGCTGAACTCCAGTACCTTACTGCCCAGCCAAAGCCCTTGCTCCCTAATTCTGTACACTTAACAGAATTTCAGAGGATTGGCCGAGTGGATTTGTGGGCATTAAAGTGCATAAACAAGTGCACATGACACAAAGATGGCACCACAGGGCAGGAGGAACCACTCAGCAAGAGGTGACCCCAGCCTTTTGCAGGAAGCAGGCTCATGAGAAGGGAAAAAGATTTCAGGTTGGTCCGACTGCCTAGTAATGCCTTTTAAGATGAGCAGGCTTTATACCACTGTGTTTAGCTCTTATAATACATCCTCCATTTGGAAATGAGAAGTTTATGGGGTGATTTTCTCCTCCTCGAGATGAGCCTGCACTCCTCAGCTGCAGAAGAGCCAGAGCATCCATCAGTGACCGGGACAACCACTGCCATTCTGACTTTGCTTGTGAGAGCCACTTCTGAGGATTACCCTGCTCCTGCCACTGTCTGCTGGCATTGCTGACCTTCACTGGGCTGCTTTCTGAGGGAGGCTCCGTGACAGGACACAGCACTTGAATGCTGCAGGACTGAGGGGCACTGACTATCTGTGTGAGAGCCACGAAAGAAAATGGGAGGAAAAGGAACTCCTTCCTATGCTGCAAAGGACCTGAACCCCCACGTGCATATGTGAGGGAGGATGGAAAAGTCCATGATTCAGGGAATTGCTCATGATGTAAGAGAGGTTCTCTGCCCAGGGACCTGCAGGGCAGGATATGAGGAAGGGTAGAGTGCAGCTGTTGAGCAGGGAACCCCAGGTGATGCTATTACAAAGAAAGAAAAAGTCTAAGTGTTGTTCCCTAAAAGATATTTCTCAACACCATCAAAGAAGGCATGGAAAACAGACAAGTGTCCACAGGAAAGGTTAAGAAGATGACCAAGTTAATTTCTCTTAGACTGCTACAAGCAAGAATTGTACTGGTAGAAGATTGAGGTCGACACCTCCCAGCAAGTCAGGAGATCCAGGATGGGGGAAGTATTTTGGGAGACTGCTGTAGCAGTCACAAGAGGACAAGGGAATCTTTATTATTTTGTCCAAAAAAGTACTCATAATTAACAGGATGGACATTTAGCTTATGCCTCCAAGAATCAAGCTGATGAATTGGTGGGGAAATCAAAGCAAAACCCCAGGCTGACTGTTCCCTCTTGAAAGCGAGTACTACAACTGTTTGGTTACAATGGCAGCTGCTTTTATATTGTTGTCTCAAGTTTATCCTTCAGTCATCCTTGTGACTTGGGAATGTGCTGCCGGGACCAGTTTATTATCTAATACATTGCAAAATCTACTGCTGGTTATTACGAGATGGGCCAGCAATGTTTACTCAAACATTCAAGAAGGGCAATTTCACTTCCCATACTGATGCTACCCGAGCATCCAGTTAGAAGTCACACATTACAAACTTCAGGCTCCACCTGCTTTGCCCCTGTGTTTTATCACTGAGGATCAGAAAAATCAAAGCAATGATTGATTGATTGACTGCTTGAGTTATTTATTTATTTTCTCGTCCTTTCATCTGCTTTTCAACCTATTCTGCTGTATGTTGTTTTTCCTTGGGTTGGGAGATGGCTATATAATGCATTAGACATTTGCTCCTGCAGACTTGGAAAGGGATTTAATCAGTACATGAATGAGGCTTAAAGAAACAGAAAGCTTCCTAATGCAAATGCAGCTGTGACTGATAAGGAGGACAATGGACAGAAATCCTTGACTTGATTAACTTAGTGACCTAGAAAGAGGGATGTGTCTCATTCCAGCAGGGCAGAACAGAGAAACACTCATTAACTGTTCCTTTCGGCTGAAAGGATCCGCAGCTCTCACTTCCGCACCCAAAGGAGCCATTCACCAGAAACTTGGACACACTGGGGAAGCCTTTCTTTCAGTTTCTGGCTGTACAAAGTCGAACAGAGGGACAGACTTCACATAAATAAGTGTCTTTCCCTCTCTCCTCCTCTCGCTCCCTGCTTTGGCTTTTCAGAAGGTTCAGCTGGTCCTAAACCACATACAGTAAGAAAGATTATTTCCAAAGGACTTAATTCACTTTGATGTGTTGTTTTAATGGGATGTCTTTTCTAAAGCCATGCACCAACTCTTAACTATTTCATATCTGCCCACGTCCCGCATACATCTGCAGGGTAATTGTATGGGAGAAAGAGCAAAACTCAGCAAGCCTAATCTTAGTAATACCTTTAAAAACATCCCAGATATACTTTACACCTTCAAAGCCCTGCGGACAGCAGCTAATTAAATCTCTCAACGCTGCTCTGATACAGATGGGTTAAGAGTAGTTATCTGTGTTTTGCAGGTGGAAGGAGAGAAACAACGTGACACGCTGCAGAATTTACAGAAGCTGCAGGCATTTCCCACTCCAAGTCAGGGCTCCAAGTGCACACTCTAAAACCCCACAAAGCAGCCTGGCTGTGTGGCCAGAATGGGTCACAGACGGCACTGGGGAGTCTGGGCATGGCCACAGAGAGGATGTGAACCCAGAGCCAGTCTCCTGACCCCAAGGACTGGTGCTACAGAGCTGAACAGCACGGGCATTTTTACACAGGGAGAACCAGAGCACAGAGGCCTCCTAAAGAATCAATTAGATATTGCAAGAGGATGCAAAATAAAGGCAGGACACACACAGAGAATAGCAAATGGAGAGGAGAAAAGCAGCAGCATTTGCTCCCAGGGCTGGCTCACGTCCCCAGCCCAGCTATCGCAGGGTTGATCGGCACGCAGGAGGATGGGAATCCAAGAGTGTAACAGAGCTGGAAAAGAAGCCAGCTCTGCCTTATCTTGCCACTGTGGTCCCATTCTTCCAAATAACAGAGGTTTGGAAAATTAATTAACATTCTGAAAGCAAAAGCTGACCATAAGAGCACATTTCTAATTAACTCCAGATAAGCGTCGGCCGGCTGCTGAAGAGCGCGGGCTGATTGCACACAGGGTGTGGGGCATGACCCGGTGAAAAGCAAACCAACCTGCAGACTGCTTGCTACAGAGATTTCCAGATAACAGGGCCAAAAGAGCCTATTGACATTGGCTTAGAAGACCATGGGCTTGCAGCCTATCCCCGAGGATCCCGACAGTGCTGCCGAGGAATTATGACATACACGTCTCTGAACGTGTCTGTGAGCCTAACCTTTATTCCTTCTCCCATCTCAAAACAGCAATGTACAAACAAAACAGCACACAAAGTCGTGAGAGCTTCCCCAAGCCTCAGACCTGTTCGGATACTGGTGCTGAGTGTAACTCCTGTTGGGCTAAGGACTGTAGAAGGCACAGGAAGGGGGTGGCAAAGCCAGGACTCTTCAGTGGATGGAGCCCTTCCACAATCTTAGCCAGGTAGAGTGGGAGTTAAATATTTGTGATGATTAAAAGGGCAAGAGAGATCCTCAGGAGTGTCACCACTGTGTCCAGCCTCGAAGAACTGGCTGAGATTTCCAAAATCATTTTAACCTCCCCCCTCCCACCAGCACTACCACCCTCTCACCTCCAACTACTTCTCACAACAGAAGTCTTCTTTAAGGGGTGTCTGTATTTCCCCCTGAAGCTTAAATGCAATTTTTTCCAACCATCTCTGAATCAGAATAACATTCATAAGAAGTGAGGGCATAGGAGAGATTTAATGCAGAACTAGAGCAGGAAATAAAGAGCCAGGCAATAGAAACTGGAAGGCACTAAGAAGTCAAGAAGCTGAAGACCACCTAAGCACTGCTCAATGCATTTAGCAGGGAAGGAACATCTCTGCTGGGTGGGACGAAGCACCAAGGGCAGAAGGAGGTGTGGGGGGTGGGCCAGCTCTGCAGAGCACAAAGCACACAAAAAGAACCCGTGAGTCCTTCCGGCAGGGACAAAGGAATGTCCGAAAGTGGGATCCCTGGGAGGAGGGGGGGAACGGGATGTGCCAACTTCTCCTGACAGCATCTGAGGCTGGCACGAGGTGATTGATGGGGGACATGTGAGATGTATAAAGGAAAGGAACTGCGAGGAGAAGGAAGAACCAGCTAATTTACCCAAAAGCAGCTGACAGAGCCAAAATCGTGTTAGAATCGGGAGCCAGACAAAAATCAGGAGCTTTGACTTGACAGGAAGATGCTCAGCAAAGAGACAAAGACAACCCAGTTTCTTCGCAAAAAGACTGTGAAAATGGAGGCTGCTGGAAGGAACATAAGGAGCCATTTAAAATAAACCCAAACTAATAAAATCAAGCCCGCAAGTAAAAATATCCACACAAGGTGTAAGCAGAAAGGAGGCAATGAAGGAAACATGATCTAGAAAGGGAGCAGGGAGTGGAGTGCTTGACATGAAGCTGGAAGGATGAGCTATTCAGTGGAAAGAGGGAGGAGAGATTTATGAGTTTGAAACAAATCACTTAATTACAGATGGAACAAATAAAGCTTTCACCTAAACCCTACTCCTTAGTGCAACTCCCAGATATTTGGTGTGTGCCTGCTGATAAGGAACTAGTTAAAAATGAAAGCACAAATCCTGGAGTGCTTAAGAAAACCCAGTGTGTTGGTTTTATCTTCCTGGTGTGACTACAGCCAGCCAGGTCCAAGCTAAAGACGTTTGGCAGCCAGGAGAGGCAGGTCAGAGCCAGGGAGGAGCAGGGCTCTGATTTCAGGGAAGCAGCTGACAAGGGCACGAGGAGGCAAACACCCAAATACGCTGCCAGAAATAGAATCTACAAAAAGTGGCCTCCACATAATTCAAATTAAAGGCACAGGCAAGGCCTGATTAGGAAAAAAAAGTCTACAACTACAGCCTGAAACTGAGGGGAAAACCCACCAACAAAACACTAGCGCTCCAAATTAAAAGCTTGAATGCTGTTTAATTCAAAGCAAATGACTGAAAAATTGCAAGAACCTCTCTAATCCCATCACTGACACCTTATTTTTCAGCCACCTTATCTAATCTTTATTTTCATTTATTTTTTCCCCAGCAGGAAGAGAGAAAAGATTTTATTAATTGAATTAATAAAATCCCTTGTTGTATCCAGTCCATCCTGGGTGATAACAAATCCTCTCCAGATGGTTGTAATTTCCATTTAATCTTTTATCCCACTGCTGATCAGCAACACACAGGGCATGAGAATACATTTCTAGCCACCACTGGCTTGGTGCTAGATGGTCAGGGGTGCCTGTAACAGCTCTTTAAGTGACTCTAATCCATTTTGAGACCACATTCAGCATTAGTTTCCTTCAGTTTCCCCACACAGCTGAAACAGTGAATTGGTCCCCAGCCTTCAGTCCTATCTGTCAAAACCTCTGTTGCCAAAACTTATCCAAAGATGAAGAGGACCTTCTAACGGCTCTCATTCAAAGACGGGAGGTTTAGGTTTGAAAAAGTGCTGTGTGCGCAGGTTCATCCTCCAGCCTTGCACCAGTAGAGATGATGCTCCTGGTGTTACTCAGTATTGTGATGAGTGTGCCTCTGTTGTGCTAAATTACTGCCTGGGGCAGCTCTCACACATACTTTAGGTAGCTGTATTAATAGAGNCTGGACACAACACTCCAGATGTGGTCTCACCAGTGCAGAGTAGAGGGGGGGGAGAACCTCTGATGACTGAGGACTGCCTGTACATCTACAATGTTGAATGCAGGGATGCCTGGACATCTGATAGCCCAGCTGAAGCGCCTGTATGTCCAGAAATCGTGGCTGTGCGAGGCACTGGTGAAACTGCCCAGCACATGCACAAAGGATCCAGTCATTTAGGGAAATGTGGGGTTTAAGGTGCAGGCAACGAGGCAATTGGTGTACATTTAGACACTCACTTCCACAGAGCATCCAGATGCTTTTCTGAGCAGGAAAGAACCATGTGGACAGTCACGGACACGAGGCTGGAAGATTCCTGCACTATATGATGGAAGTGGTGCTACCAAGATGCCTTTGACAGAAATACAGTCCCTCTGAGGTTCAAGGCAAGGAAATCCTTGGTGCTACATACACTGACACTTCATCTTCATTTTCACTCAGTCAAAAAATACCTCTTTGGTTAAAAAGTCAAAATAAACCCCAATTTATATCTATTTTTAACACAGATAATGAATTGGGAAAAAAAATAAATACAAAGAAAGAACAGATTTACTGAGCTAAATTAAATTAGAATCAAACACAATACTGGGACATTTCTGATGCAAAGCATCTGAAGACACTGTATGTACCACAACCAACCCCACCAGGCATTTCTTAACTGTGCAAAACGTCAGCTAAGAAAACTTTGACACGTTCCCCATATTGGACATTCTGTGCAAAGTAGTTCTCATTTCCCTCTCCTCCTTTGGCTGTCAAAATGAAGAATTGGGAAGCACTTACCCAACGATTGGCAAATTCTGTCAAAGATTTAGCAGTGTAATTGATGGGAAATCTAGTGTGTTTAGACAGCACTGACTGAAATCAGCCTCTACAACACAGCATGCCAAAACTCTTATGCCACTGCAAAACATGGCCAACAAAAGTAGTCCAAGTTCTGGCAGCTTGTAATGGCAGCTTGCTTGGACACAACCAAAAGCAGTTTTGTCCAAAAGACACAGAATGTGAATTTACTCTGGGAACTATTAAAAATGGATGTGTGGCCAGTGATACGTGACTGACATGGAAAAGGAGACTGTTAAACAACAGAGGAATAAGGGACAGTAGCATCACTGGGGTGCATAAAGAAGAGTGTGTCCAGTGGGTCAAGGGAGGTTCTCCTCCCCTTCTACTCTGCACCAGTGAGACCACATCTGGAGTGTTGTGTCCAGTTCTGGGCTCCCCAGTTCAAGAGGGACAGGGAAATACTGGAGAGAGTCCAACAGAGNCAACCCCCCCTGGCTCTGTTCCTGTATGGGCTGCCCTGGGTGACCCGGCTCTGGCAGGGGGGTTGGACTCGATGATCTCCAGAAGTCCCGTCCAACCCCAATCACTCTATGGTTCTGTGATTCTATGATCACTACCACCAAAGGAAGTCAAAAATACCATGTTCATCAGGTGGAAAAAACCCCAACCAGGATCTAGAATTAATAGTGGCGTAACAAAGCTTTCCAACCACAACGGACATCAGACCATTACTATTCTTGCCTTAGACATCTTTGATGGTGAGGAGAAGCCTGGAAGCTGTGAGCAGAGCAACAAGTAGCAGAACAACATCAGGCTCAAATTGCAAGGGGCATTTAACTACATAACTCTCCCCCCAGTGTGAGTTCAGGCAAGTGACACCAAACATACCAGAAACTGAGCTAACAAAGTCTAACTCACCACAAAGGCACCTGCACGCTGCATTCTTGCACCGTATTTACAATTTCAGCTGCTCAAAGTGGGATTACTGGGACTCTCCTGACAGCTCCACTCTGACCTTTCTCGGTGCTGAGCAGCTCGAACTAAGAGCGTGCAGCAGTTTCCCAACAAACAGCAGCTAACACCGTCACGGATTAGCAGGAAGGTTTCAGAATGAAGACTGTATTCATGAATAGAAGAGGCTACTGGGATGGGTAATATATCAAATGTGAAATAACAACAATATAGATAATACATCTTAATAATATTAATAATTAACAATATCAACAACAACAAAAAAAGCTACTCTTTGCAATTTAAATGTCTAAAAGTTTTGAGATTAAGCTTCCCGTGGGGCACATTTTTGGTGATATATGCAGGTTTAACATACATTTTTTTTTTGCTTCATGTGATTTATTTTAAGATCCCTCTAGGCAGACAAAATGTTTTCAACTCCAAGCTCTCCAGAAGGTAGCCAAGAGTATCTACTGTGAGACAAGTTTTCAAAGATGAAAGCAATGTCCTTCCCCCCCAAAACAAACATTAATGGGAACTGAATTTTATCTTTTTTTTTGTTTGTTTTCGTTTTTCAGCTGGCATACTTAAAAAATGCCTTTGTAACAAATTCCTCTCTCCCCCCCTCAACTTGCCATCTATAACCAAACTGAGTAATGATGACCCAAGTTTGTAGGAGCAATGGATGAACTGTAATGGTGTAAAGGAGAGAAAACAAGGACAAGTCTTTTATTCCATTTCTTGGCCAACAGTTCAGATGAATAATCTCAAAAGAAATCCCAAAACCACCACCAAAACCAAATCCAACAAAAAAACTTACAAAGGGAAACTGCAAAGGTATTTAAGTGTTGGTCTCCAACACATAGAAGCAGATGCTTACTATGATTAGTACTAAGATGTGATAAAGAACCTCAGATTAATTAACAGTGAAAATCAGGATGGTTTTTCCCCCAGTGTCTGCCATAACTTAAAGGAGAATTCTGCAACAAAACAAACTCTGAATTAAAATCCAAGCTTCATAGGTTTTGTGTGTAAGAAAAAGATGATAGCTCTACATAAATCTATTCCCTGCTCCTAAATTGTGTGTAATTGTGGGTACCAAGCCATTTAAATCAACCAAATATATGGAATTCAGAGTGGGAAAAGATGCATTCCCTAACTCCAAATTAACACTAAGGTGGTGATGTTTTCTTTATCATACTATTTTTTTCTGGGCTATTTATTCATTGCAATAGTAAATCTTCATTTCTTCCTGTTATACATTATACCTAAACAGATACGGAGAAAGGGAGGCGGTGTTTGGGGTGACACAGGGTACAGCTGGTGAATCATTATTTCACTATTCTAGGAGGGGTTTTTTAAATGAAATCACTGAAAAGGGAACAAGATTCACCTGGATTGTGTTTTCCTTACGAAGAACCAATGCTGACTGCTAACTGAGTAGTACCATCAAACACAAATGCTTAAATGTCACGGGATAGCATGACATTGAGTTATGAAAAAACCACACCAACAAAACCTAGATAAAAAGAAGGGATATTTTCCTAGAATTTTTGAGCACAAATCTCTCAAAGAAAAGTATCTTTAAATACCCAGTGTGAAAATACTGTTTTTAAAAAGCAAAATGATAAAAAGTTCCATGCCTTCGTCAGCTGGAGATTGAGGAGAGAAAGCAGACAGTTTGGTAAAGGTGAAAACCAAATCACCAACACTGGAAACTTCAGAAAGCTGCTCCAGGGTTTCCCTTCTCTCTGCGAAACTGGGATATCATTAAAGCTGGTAAAGACCAGTTGCCTTCACAGAAGTGGAAGTAAATGATGGCCCTGATCTTGCAAATAGCTTGCAAATGTTTCCAGGACTAGGGTGAATGAATTGAAATAATTTCCTTTCATCTGTATTCTGCACAGAAGACAATCTATTGCAGGCAGGCAAACAAATCAGATATTCTTGGGGTTTACAGGCTGAGCCTGTTATTTATCATTAACAACTGCAGTCCTTATGCTGCAATGGCCACCTGTGGAAATTACTCAAGCATTTGTGCTCCAGTCTGACTACGGGGAAATCTAGGCACGTGAGCTTTTAAGGAAGGAAGTCCATAATGCAATAACTGAGTTTGATCTTATGAAAAAGAGAGGAATCCTTGGAAAAAAACAAAACCAAAACAACAAACCAAACATAAATGTGCAGCTTGAGGAGCAACTGTGCAAAGAAACTGCCACTCCTCACTCCGTGCTTTGCCTCCCTGGCCTAAATTGAAAATACATCACTTTGCTCCACCGTCCCTTGTTGCAATGCCTTCGGGGGTTACCCATCCCACCACTGCTCCTGGAAAGACCCTGCCAGGCTTCGTGATGAATAAATCTGCCCACAGGTTATGCAGACCATGTGCCATCTCTGCCCAGAGAGCTGCCTTCGAGAAATCACTGTTTCAGAAACTCCAACAAAAGCCACTGGATATAGAAACTAACTCGGTACCTTCTGTTACAGGCTCCATTTACCATCTCGGGGATGCAAACATTCCTCACGAGTGGGAAGCAGGGGGATTCCCAGCTCACTGAGAGGTGACAATGGAAACACTTCAGGTTTTCATTTGGCTACAGCGGGTGGTAGATTTTTTTTGGATCAGTGCAGCTTTGTTGATTATGCTTTGCACATTATCATCAAAATACTGTGGAGATTCCAAGGCCTTACTGTGCTTGTCCATCTGATATTGTCAACAGCCTGCAATATTTTGGTGGTAAATCAGGTCCATCATGTTTACTGTGCAGCTCAGGGAAGGAAATTTGGAAACCACTGGCTTACAAGGAGGGGCACGGAGAGGATGTGGCACAAACTGCAGCCTGACAGGCTATTAAAAGGAAATGCAGCCTTAAAAAAATAGTTAAGCATTCCAGATAAGATGTGAAAAGCTTCTTGATATATAAACAACTTTTGTTTTCTTAAGACAATGCTGCAGTATCGCCCAAAATATCCCCTTGGATATACAACACAAATTTTAAGCCTTTGCTCTTGCTGTGAGTAGCCAGGTTTTTTTTAGACAAAAGCTTTAGGGCAAACTACTTTCCATTGCTAGAAGATACCCATACTTTACTCAAAGGGTTAGTGATTTTATAGCATGTATTTATTGCCAACTCTCTGTCAATTTACTTTCCAACTAATTTAACACATCTTGACTCTGAAGTGTTTTTTCTGTTCTCCCCTGCTGATATTACAATGTCAGAGATCAAAGGCTCATTCCCATCTTCCAGCTTGTGCTACATTCAAGTAAATTACCAGATACGTTACAGAAAATTTGCAGCAATCACCCAAACACGGTCACAAACAACCACAGCTCTCAACACATCACAGAGCTGGGGGTACTGATGAGCCAGGCTTCGAAGGCAAACTAATCTACTACGGAAAGGTGTCCCCTGCACCAAGTAGGCCTTTACCTCTATGTAAAAGCNCCCCTGACACCCTGTGATATCTGTGATACCTGTGATGTGGGCTGGAAAGAAAAACCCAAAATCTAATGGGAATGTGGGTTGGGGGTGGGCAGGGAATAAATAAATAAAATAAATAAAAGATATGGGGGGGTTCTTTTAGCTTGGATTAATAAAGTTAGTAAAGAGATTTGTAAAGCTTTGACAGGTCTACATGGTTTTTAACCTGTTCCTGCCCACACACGTGAAGAAGGACTTGCAGAATGCTCAAAGGAAAATAATAAGCAACTGTCTAGTAAAGAGCAGGTCAAGCTTTTCTAGCTCACCTCTCTACCCCTTTCAGCACTAGCTAATCCTCCTCTGGCACTGAAATAAAGAAATACAAACAGAAATCCCTTCTGTGTTGGCTGCTTGCCTGAACTATAGTGTCTGTAAACTTTCATTGAAAACCTCGTTGGAGTGAAAATGAATTCAGTGAAGACAATTCCTTGCTACAGTAAGTGACTCCTTCATAACAAAACATAGCTGACAGTTTGGCTTTATGACCTACATCCGAGGAAAAGACATATGTATACAGAACACATGGCAAACACACGCAAAAACCAGGGAATACTTTGGATTCTGACGTGGAATTTTGCAAGAATACTTCAAAGCAAGAGACCTATGGTAGTGGTGAGATGCACATGGACAAGAAAAGTGGGGAGAATTTTTCTCAATTGCATTTTAAGTGCTCTCTAGTGCACAATGAAACCACTCCTCTCCCCAGCATCCCCAGTAATTAGCTCTGCTATCTTGCAAACAGTAAGTAAGAGATAAATTAGCTGTGTGGAGGGATTAAATCAGTCAGCACCACGGGCTGTTTCAGACCCTGGATCCCACAACAGTCTGCAGAGAGCTCCACAGCAACTTCACCAACAAAGTATCTAAAAAGCCTAACAAGGACCAAGAAACCTTCCTGGAGAAAGAATATGTTAGGTGTTATGGCCACTGGAAAACAAAAGAGGGTGAAAGGACTAACTGAAGAAGCTTCATCAGGTTAGTTTCTAGTATTCCAGAACTGAAAAGTTTATTGGTTTAGATTGCTCATATTCAGTGACTGTAACACTATTCAGGATCTTCCAGGCTCCCCCTCCTGAACTGAATGCAATTGGTGTCCCAAAGCAATTTCAGTAATACTTCTGCATAAGCCACGACGGGCTAACAGGGAGGAAAGCAAATGCTCCAAAATCACCGTGGCAAACCTGAATGGACAGCACCAACAAATCCCGGCTGCAAACCACCGAATGCAATTTTTGATCATTCCTGGGTGGTTTTCCTGCCATTCACCTTCAAGCTATTGGACTGTGCTACTGCTCAGATGGAATTGCTGGATGGACGGGAGGTGATCAGTGTCAGAGAAATTCCTGGTTAGGGCTTGAACTACCCAGGGCATTAAAGAGGTAAAAAAAGGGAGCAGGACAAAAATAGAGTGAACCACACAAGGTGATTAATAATTCATTACAAAGGTTTCTCCTGCTTTTCTGGGAGGGCTGCAGTAACAAGCAGTGACGATTCAAGAAACAACTCAGGAGACAAACCTCGACTGTTACTGGAGTTACAAAGACAACAGCTTCCACTGAGTGAAAGCTGTCAGGCTACAGCAGCCAAACGAGGGACAAATGAAGGTATTTAAATTAGATAGTGAAGTAGTGCTTGTTTTCCCCCCTCCTCCTTTCTTATTTCCCCCTCTCTGCCTTTTACTAGCAGAACTGTGTTGGCATCAGTACCCACCACCCCTCCCTGTTGTGCACTACAGTTGCCATGTAGCAGTCAGACCTACCAGTTGTACTGGAATTGATAGGGTGACCAGCAGACAGTTTTCAATTCAATTTGTATATCTATTTATCTACCTTGCTTCTGTAAATCTGAACTATCCAGCACCAGGTTATGAGCAACGACTGTCACATTTCCTGGGCCAAACTCTGCACGGTGCTCTGCTCCTGCTCAGAGCTGTTGGGTCAGCCAGCCCAGCCGTGAAGGGTTTGGCAGGCAGCAAAATAATCGGTCTCAGGGCTGGTCCCCTACAAAGCTACTTACAAAAGGACAAGCCTTCCCCCTTTCTGTTGTGAAAACAGATGAAAATCATGCTACATCCAGAGTGGATGCTGCATGGTAAAGCCCAATCCCTCACAACACTGAGTCACGAGTATCATCGTTCAAGAGCACAGCAAAAAGTTGTTTAAGTTGGATTATTCAGCTGTTCATCAGTCTCATTTAAAAACCACCATCAAACAAGCCTGTCTCCCAGGTACTTCCTGAACACACACTTCAAATTAAGCAGGGTCCATTCCACAGGTCACCACATACTTAATAATTCTCCTTGCTCTGCTCGCCTGCCAGGGGGTCTGCATAAGCAGCAGGGCAGTGCTAGCTGTACTGGTCTGTAGTGACGGTGAGAGTAGCCTCCCAGCACAGAGCCAGCCAACTCACCCCACAACATCTGCCTAAAATTCCGCCCTGGGTAAAGCAAAAGGTTATTCCAAGTCGGGTTGATGCTGCCTGACCAGTTTTAATTGGCTCTTTTTTTGTTTGGTTTGGTTTTGGTTTGGGGTTTTTGTTTGCTTTCATCTGTCAAATCCCTTGACATTCTTTATTCTTTTAAATCCACACACAACCCTTCTACAGCTTCCAAGTCAGGCATTTCAGTGTCCTCCCCAAGCAGTTTACCACGTGCCTGAGCTGCCTCCCTGCATCTCGGCACTGAACACTGACACAACCAGAGAGGTTATTTCACCCGCGGCTCCTGGAGCATATGAGGGAGCTTTCTTTAACCAGGCACGGTCTGTTGTCACCTTGGCTGCAGTCCTCCATTAACATGACTTGGGAAACAGTGCAAAGCTACAACCCCTGCTTCTTTAGCTTTCCTTCAGAGAATTAGAGCCCCACATCTTGATAAAATGACACAGAGTATCTTCCTCAAGAACGAAAGCAATTTTCTAGCCTTTGATTGCCGAAAGCATGCTTGATAAATTGAATGGGAAGGCATAAAAAAAAAAAAAAAAAAAGAGGGGTGACTGAGAACAAGAGATGTTAACAATGAAGCTCTTATGTGAGGAGGATTCAGGTCATCAATTTTCCTTCAGTATGAATCAAATACTGTTAACAACATGGAAGTGGCTCCACGATAAGACACACAGACACGCTTGAGAAATTTAATGCTTTGCCCCTCATCGCAGAATTTACAGCATTTAATCGACCAAATGGAAAGGCAGAGGCTCTTATCAACTGGAAAGCGGGAGGCGTGACAGCAGAGAGGGCCAGGATAACGAATGCACAGTGAAGTCATAGGGATGCTTGTGAAGCCACTCCAGTGTCTCAGCGACGACGAGGTTCTTGAAGATAATTAAATTGCATCTCCCCCATGGGCACAATCTAATTTGGGATGTGATGGAAGTAAGAGACAGCCTCCGTTTTCCTCCACGCCCCAGAGAACACAGAGTATCACCCAGTTAGATGCCCGATGATCCACAGAAAGGTTTGGAACCCTCTCAGTGAGCTCTTCTGCCTTCACCCACAATATTTCCCCCTCTTCTTCCTCAGCACTCTCTCCAGGCTCCTTTCTAAAATACTGTCCTAGAAATTTCTCTTAACCGTCACACAGGCTTCCATCCCTGGTATCGCCCCATTTAATAGGGACCAAATTTGTCTGCCTCCAGGTTGTTCCTGCTGCATGCATTGCTCTCTCATCATTGCCTTAAATTCAGCTTGCTAGTCCACAGCACAGAGCAGGTAACACCAGCAACCTCCTCCACCCTCCAGGTAACACCAGCAATCTCCCCCACCTCCCATCAAAACACCACAGAACCAACAGAAAAACCCGTACGAGATGATCCAGTCACTCACAGAATCACAGAACCATTCCATCTGGAAAAGACCTTTAAGATCAAGTCCAACTGTTCACCCAGCACTGCCAGATCA
>VWZY01006141.1:67793-77958 GCA_013399075.1 Chloroceryle aenea | reverse complement strand
CAGTAGTAATAATGAACATTCTAGCAAAAGTAATAAAGTCCAATACTAAAGCCAAATGCCAATAGTAATACTAAAAAGTCTATTAACAACAAAATCTAATAGCAATAAATGCTAACAATAGTTACAGTAACAATTCTTATATTAATAAATCCGAATAATAATACAATTTAATAACAACTCTAAAAATAAGAATGATAATAATAAATTGTACTAATAATAAATTGTAACAGTAGTAGTAATAAGAATTAAGAGGTCTGGCTCTGTCAGCTCCTCTGTGGTGAGAGGAGCATCTGCCATCATAAAGCTCAGCCCCCTGCCCACCCTGGGATGGTTCTGTTTTGAGCCACTGACCATTCTGTGGGCACTGGTAGCTGGATGGTCAGTGGCTGGTAGTGGAGCTGTCCCAGGTGTGGCCTTATCTGCTGAAGCGCCTCATGATGTGGAGGAGCTGCAACCTCTGTGGGGTCTGAGCCTTTTATCCCTGGGCTGATGCCAGGGAGGGGAGAAGGAATCGCTCAGTCTCCTTGTCTGTCCCCCACACCAGTTGCGGTTTCTGGAGGTGATGAAATTATGGCTTGTTCTAATGCAGTGGAACCAAGGGGTTCTCCCCCTGTGTCCTGGTTATTTTAAAAAAACACACCAAAATAGCACCTTGATGTTTTCTTGAGCGTATACAGCCTAGCAGGCTTGGGCTGCCATCTCCAAGACCACATTTGGAACAATTGGGTTGTACAAGGGCCTCGTTGTTCAGGTGGTATCAAACAAGACTGCGGATGTAGAGCAAGTACCCGGCAGTGCTTGAAAGAACTCCTGCCTTTTGTCATTGTAGTGGGTGAAGAGTGTGTGAGATTAAGTTGGGTGACAATCATCTTCCTGCGTGATACAAAAAAAACCTCTCGCAAAAGCAGTTTTATATTTGCTTAAAACTTTGCTGAGTGATGTGCCATTCTGCATAGCAGAAAGTTGCTGCCTAACCTGTCAGGAAAAAAGCCCCGAATGAGTGAAAAGCTCCTTAAACTGTAAAATTGCACCAAGGTGATCTTTTATAAGTCTTTTATTATATTTCTGCCTTAAGAAAGGGCTAATTATTGGAATCACAAAAGTGGGACAATTTTTTTACTTGAGCTGAACGGCTTTGGTGTGATAACAGGTCAGAAAATTTGGAAAGCTTTTGTCCAAGTTGTCTCAGTTTTTTTCCCATTTGCATAATAGGTGCATAATAAAGGTAGTGCATAGCTGTTAACTTCAATTTATCGTCTTTTCCTGGTTTGAAAACTTCATGGACAGTTTGTGGTAAGGAACTGGTTTTCCCCTTTGGATTTTCAGGCTGAACTGTGGGTGAGGATCATTAGCACCGCTGTCTAAAGACCATGGGCTGATGAGGGACTTTGAAGCTGCACTGTTAAGATGCCTCTTGTAAACCTACACCTGAAACCTCCACACCAAAAAAAGCTGTGTGTGAGAGGGGTAATGAGACAGAGATGAATACTCTTAGTCTTTATTAGCTGTAACATTCCTTGCTCTGAGTGTGGGGATAAATCCTGTAGTGTCACCTGACATGTCACCTTTTGGTGAAGAACTGGTTTTTTTTTTGTTTGTCTGTTTTCAACCAGCTGTGCTCAATGTCATGTTTGTCTTTTCCAACAACCTATTACTAAACAACAAATTTCAAAAACACCTGATGGGTCATTTGGTGACAGTGGCTTCTGTACACCCTTGGTACTGAATGGAACAGCTTGGCAGCTCATTCTTTCTGAGTTACATCAAAAATGCTATTATGATTTCTTGATTGATATTTCAAGTAAATTCCATTTAATAATTACCTCCTTGTCACATTTGCTTTTAACTAATGGAGTTTCATCATTGTTCTTTAGAAAGTAATAAAAAGGTGATCTCTATGAGTGCCAGGCAGATTAAAAATAAAAAAGTTAATCCACCTAGCTTTTAGTGAAGGAAATGTTCGCAGCAGGCTGGAAAAAGTTGGTAGCTAATCACCATCTCCTTTTTCTTCTCCCTGGAGAGACTGGGATTTCAGATAGAGTTGCAGCTGAGCTGATGTTTTTGTTTGGACTCCTTTTGATAAACCAGCTACATAGAGGCTTCAGGATTAAACTTTTTCTAGGTGAATTTGCTATGGTTTCTGTTCCAAATCCCTGGGTTCAGGTGTTCAGTCTCCTGAGGCTGTGTTGATGTTCCCTGAAGTGAGCCTTGATCAAATCAGAAAGTTTCCAAACATTGAAGGGAACTGAGCACGCTGATGATAGGACCCCATCAGTTACAGAAAGGAGAAGGAAAAGCTCTTGCCTACCATTATTTTGAGCCATTGTGTGGCCTAAATGACCTGGATTTGAGGTTTGTGGTTGTTCTTTCAACCCTTGGAAAACGGCATCTTCTATATCTGAAGGATCAGGTCTGTGGAGTTTTTCAGTAAATTTATCAGCTGCTCAGCAGACTGGCACATGCCTATGGGGCTTCTGAGTAATAATACAACTATAATGAATGTTTACACACTTCTGGCAGTGCAGGCCAAGATAAGTGGTCCTTCCCTTTTCTTGGGGACTCTGAAAACTGAATGGAATAGGTGCTCTGATGTTCTCCACACAAGGCACAAGGAGTTCTGAACCTAATCTCTCTGTGTTAAATTAAGATACTGCTTCCCTCTCCGGTTCAGGGTCAGTATTCCTGTTTCCAGTGCTTCGTATGGGATGGGAGGTGCTTCTGGGGAGACTGTCTGTGCTCTCTTGCTAGATTAGCAAGGTATTTTTGTAAATGAAGCCTTATGTGGAAGGCAGTAGTCTTACTGTGTGGATTAGGTGTCCATTTGGGTCTGAAGATGTCACTGGTATTAAGCTTTAATGCACATATTTATATAATCTCAGTCAACCAGGCTTGTATCTGTGGTTTATTTCTTCTTTATTTTTCTTTCCCCTGCTGCAAATTTGTTTTCTGTGAGGTCTTTGTAAGTGACACTTTTTCTCCCCACTTTACTCTTTGTAGTTGTCACTTCCTTTGGTAAGTGTGTGCGTGAAAGAATAAGTGGTGTTTGGATTGTACTGTGAACAGTCATTCTCTTGCATTGCTCTTGCTTTCCAAAGCCTGGTCATTTTAGTTTTGCGCTGGTTTAAATTCCTTCAGGCTTGGCAAGGCGGAGGTAGTGTAAGTAACTGGGTTTCTGTGTTTATGTGTGTGCATCTTAAAAATGAAAAAAAAATTTAAGAAGTCTGTATAAGAAATAAAGAAAGCTGAGTTCTTATTGGTAGTGCACAGAGGAACCAATTTAATACACTAAAAAAATGTAGCCAGGAGATACTTTAACTTGGAGTTTGGGATTTATTTTAGCCACCTATAATTACATTTCTTTTCACAGTGCTTTTTCTTTTTCCATAAATGATTTTTAAAAATAATGTAGGAAGAATTATGAATCTGCACATTTTGGGGCTACAAATATTTCTGATGCTATAAATCTTCCTAATGTGAGCTCAGTTTGATTTATTTTAGTCAAAGACAAAATGTAAATGATCAAAATGACAGTCTGTCTGTCTGTATCCCTGTCTGTCTGTCTTTCATTAGAATGTCTATTGCAAGCTACTGTCAGGGACTTTTTGATATGTTTTGTTTCTATTTTTACTAGGGAAATGTCATTTGAGGGGGTACGGTACTTCTCTTGATATAGAAGGCACAAATAATACCTTGGGAAATGGCATCCTTGTTTTCTGCTTTTTGCTTTTGGAGATTTTTGGTTGGTTGGTTTTTAGTCTTTGTATTCTAAGCAGAACATCCAAATTTATTCAAAGATACAGAAATCCTGTTCCTCCTTATCTGGTTTAGACCTTGGTTGACAACACTGCAGCTTTTCTAGAATAAAATATAAATGGTGGAGTTAAGTTTATACCATAAATCTGTGGCTGAGCAAGACAACCATAAAGCTGCTGTGATTCATACAGGCAAGTCCCGGATATGGGCAAGCTGTGTTGTGCCTCCTTCCTGTAGAAGAATCTGGAGATGGTCAGACAACATCTCTGCACTTGTCTGGGAATGCGTATTCCGTACATGTTTTGAATGGGGTCTACTCCATTTAAACACTGTTCTACGTAGTTTGGGTCAGAGAGGGATGATGGGAACTAGACCAACAGGCAGTTTGTAGGGATATGAAAGATATCAATAAAGGGATGAGAAGCAATCCCCTTGAACTCTCACCATTTTTTTGGTTATTTCTGTTGATGGGATGGGCATCTGGAACATCCTTGACCCTGCTGGTTTTGTTAAGCTTGGTTTTGAAGGAAGGGAATGATGTATAGGATTCCCCAGAAAGTCTTAATGCTTGCACTTCAAAAGGAAGACAAATCTTCCTCCTTCTGATGAGCTTGGCTTGCTTTTGGTGCATTTTGAACTAAAAATAAAAGCTGCAAGCAGGTAAAACCTCAGTAAATTCTTGCTTCTATTTCACAATCATTTTTAATTTTCAAGACTTGCTCACTTTATTCTTTAGTGAATTCCTTGTCAGTGGCAGGGCCTTTCCATGCAGGAAGAAGGTGTTTGATGTTGAGATGCAATGTGAGTTTGTGGTTGAGATGTTTTTGAGTGCATATGACTTTGCTGCATTTAACAGTGACCATTAATCTATCTTGAGAACAAACACGACTGTCAAAAATGAAAAGTCACAAATGAAATGTCACAAAACAAAAACCCACAACAAAAAACCCCAAACAACAAAAAAATTCCCCAGAAGTAATCCTGACACAGAATTTTGCTCAGTTCTGGTCAAGTCAAAGAATAAGTTCTGGAAAAATGTTTGGAGCATTATCTGACACATTGAAAGCTGCAACTTAATGGTCTGGATTTGAAGGATAGCCCATTTTGTACTGAAAAGAATATACACTTTGCCTCGCCTGCCTCTTGACAGTGCTTCAGAGGAAAATACCATTGTCACCATCAGTGATGCAGAGTAAAGGACAGGGAGCCTTGTGAGGATGCACACAGGTGTTGTAGCTGGAAGCTATGTTTTGTGTTGATAGCATTATCCTAGATACCAGTCCAGAAACTCAATTAGGTTGTAAGTAACTTAGTGCAGAAAGTGCTAAAGCCAGCAATCCAATACCAGGCTTTTCACAGCACTTTCATAGAAACATCTGGGTTGGAAGGGACCTCCAGAGGTGATCTAGTCCAATCCCCTGCTGAGAGCATGGACATCCTCAACTAGAGCAGGCTGCTCAGAGCTCTCTCAAGTCCCACCTTGAATGCCTCCAGGGATGGGGCCTCAGCCACCTCCCTGGGCAACCTGTTCCACTGTTCTACCACACTCAGTAAAAAACTTCTTCCTTACATCCAATCTAAATCCACTCCTTTCTAATTTAAAACCACTGCCCCTCATCCTTTCACCCCCGGCCTTTGTCAACAGGCCCTCTCCAGTCTTTTTATAAGCTCCCTTCAGGTACTGAAAGGTGGCTATTAGGTCTCCCATATCTCATACATGTTACTGCCTCAGTCTGACTTGGTGATAGATGACAAAATCAGTAGTGAAGGTGCTCATGATTCCATCATGGTGTGGAGCATATGTGGCTGGAACTCTGCAGGTTTCCTTTCTAGACAATATTTCATCTATTATTGCTTAGACTTAATATGCTCAGACATTCCTGAGACATCATCTAGGCTAAACCCCTCTGGTTCTTCTTGTCTTGCAAAAAATTTTCTGGTCTCCTTCTGGTAAGTTTCCTGTGGAACATAGTTCTTGAAGTACTGTGCTAAGATTCTAAAAAACCTTTTATTCTTTCTTCAGGTGTGTGGGAGATGAATGCCTGACTAGTTACTTCTTTGTGATAAGCAAAGGATGTTGAACTCTTTAAGTCTTTCCTTATCAGACTTTTTCTAAACACTGTACTGAGCCATTTAACAGCATTTTCTTTAAAACTTGTGTAGTGTTTTAATAAGAAGTGAGTACTTCATAAGTAGAGGAGTGCTTCCTTGTTCTATTTTCTGTAATGTTTGTTTACGTTACCTGTGTGTTTCCCCGTGGTTCAGGTTTGCTTTCACTTTGGGAAACAGTACATTTTGGCAACACCTCCCCTTTCTCTATAGATGGTGAATATTTCTTCTCTATAGATGTAGAAGTTTTTATTAAAATGGAATGTAGTGCATCTTACTCAGCAACACACATGTCCGTGATTCCTCTGTCCTTCAGTTTTAGCCATCAGCAAATTTATTTTAGTGGTGATACTACTTTTATTTCAGTGTTTTCCTGATCATGTGAGACAATATCCAGGGGTTTTCCGTGTAACATAACCACATTACGCAATCACTTTGTATTGACAACTGCTTTATAACTAGGTATGTGTTATGTACACTGACCATTTATTGCCCAGGTGTAGATGCTGATCTCAAGGTGGGGTCTTCCTCTTGTAGTACTATGGAGGATGACATGCAAGGGTTTTAGTTTTCATTCTTCTCTTGCCTGTTTGTAACGAATATTTCTGTTGACACCCACACAACTTCACACCTTACAGGTTCTCTTTGGGCAGGGCCCCTGTTGTTTGTCTGTTTTCTCCTCTTTATGTGCTCTTTATAACTTGTCCATAATGTGGCGTTCCTGCTTTGTATGCCATACAAGCCTACTTCTCTTCCTGATTTTGGAGCTCTTTTTTCAGGTGGCAGCTTTGAAATTTCTTTGAATGAGGCTGTGCCCAGGTGACCACTGCTTTTTTGGTTTTGTCACTAGTTTCTTCCAGAGAACTTCTAACTCTGTCTTACAACACTTCTTTTCATCAGTTCCAGTTGGCTTTCTTATGGGCTACTTGTTACTCATTAAGTCAGCTTGAGCTGGCTTAGGAAAATCCCTTTGGTGAAACTGCTTTTGCAACACCTATAAAACAGGTGACTAAGTTACACTCATATATTTAACTTGACTTAGCTCCAGTGGGAGCTGTACATGTAGCATGTAGACATTTCTAAAGGATAAAATAGTATGTGCTGGTCACCTCCTGCTTTGGTTGGTTGGGGTTTTATGGTGTTTTTTTTTTCTTTCTTTCTTTGGTGTTTTTGTTTGGTTTGGTTTGTTTGTTTTGGGTTTTTGTTTTTGTGTGTGTGTTTAAGAACACCTGGTAGGAAACACTCCCAAGCAGAGAACAAAAACTAACATCAGTACATCACAATAAAATAACTCAGCTGAAGTATACTTTTTTTTTTCTTTTCTCTAAATATACCACCACAGTATTCTTCCTTTTATATTCTTCCATACTGTTGCTTAGTGCTGTCTTGCTTGTGGATGTTTGTTGTTTACTAGAGTACAGTCAATCCCTAGTTTCACTTCCTGTTTTCCTTTAAATATTTTTACTCACTTGGCTCTGGAAGAATGTGGGGGTGTGTGTGTGTGTGTGTATTCATATATCTATATTTTCACATACATATACATGCACATATGAAGAACACATGCATTTTTCTTTTGATATATGTTTGTTGCTTTTTCCCTGTTTAAAACTGAATGAGTGATTTACTTGGAAGTATGTTTAGAATTATGAATGTAATATGCTGACACCACTCACCTGCTTGGCTTATTTTTAAATACCATTTGTATGACACAAATGTGCCACTCGCTATGTAAATATAAAGTTGTTTGAGATCTAGAGCAATTAAAAGTGAGAATAAAATTTACTGCATTTGACCACAATTTAATCCGTCCCTGGAGGTTTTTCATACAGAAGGTTGCTAGAGCAATTCTGAGTACTTTGCTAAACAGATGTGCCTGAGAGAAACTGAATGATTTGATCTGAAGGTGTTAAAGTACAAGCAGGGTGTGGTACTGCAGGGTAATATTAGATTACGGTGGCTAGGAAAGAGGACTTCCAATTTGAGTGCAAGAATATGTAGCAAAAAAATAAACAAATCTCTGTTTCTTATTGCATTTCTTTCTCGTCAGCAGAATGTGTCACATTTGTGTCACTTTGTTTGTTACAGTGTAATTCAGGAAATGAGTCTGCATAAGTTGTACAGTACTTTCTCTACAGTGTGTGGAGATAAGAATGGTACACCTTATTAACCAGCAAGCGTAGGAGTACTCTACTGACCAGTTCCTTAAATATTTCAAACAAAAATACTTCCTTAGTGCTGAAACCACTGCATGGCTGGGTGTTTCGAAAGAAAGCAGAAGAATACAAGGAAATTGTCAAGATTTCTCTAAGCATGAAGAAGCCATGAGGAAAGGATCTGAAAATAAAGTAGAAAGACTAATCCTCTTTGGGATTGTGGATGCTTTTTCTCACAATAAAAAAATACAGGTTGTCAGATTAAATATTTTCTTCAGAGTCTATTTAGGATGCCAGAGTGAGTGTAAATTGTCACACACATAAATTTGCATGGGAAACTGCTTAGGACTAGCAATCCTAGAATGTATGTGCTCTAGAAAGAAGCTCTCAGACTTGAAACAGAGGTGTGGGCTGAGTAGCATACCCTAAGAAAAAGCACTTTTTCCCATTAAACCTCTTTTCAAAACAGTGTTAATGCAGAGGACTAGAAAAGCTGATCTCAAACTTAATGGATATTCACAAATATTTAGATAAGTTAAAATCTTCAAGACAGTTGTGCAAGTTGATGCACAAATTTTGTGTGGCCACAGATGCTGTTGGATACTATACTTGGATACTATACCGGTGGCATAGTACCACAGTGTGGCAGGTGTGCATGGGAGCTGTAAGCAGTGTGTCTGTGCTCATTGCTGGAGAGTTGTCACTGGTGGTAAGAGCAGCCCTTCCAAAAAAGTAATCAAAAGCCTTTTATCCTAGAAGAGGGTGATTCTTGTTTGATGATCCAGCCCTCTGTCTGCATGCTGGGGAGACTTAACTCTGCAAAGACAGGATGCTGACTGAGAAGTTGAGCATGTGACCCAAAATGAGGAGGTGTGAAAGAAGAGACATAATCTTGTAAACAAAACCAAGTGAAAAGATTGCTTTTTGGGTTTCTGTGTCATTGACTTAAACATCTGTAGTTTCTTTCATGAAGAAGATAAATTAACCAGTGACACTTATTCCCAACAGCAGCTGGGACTATCAGACCTGCCCAGCTGGATCCTTTTCAGAAACAGACTGAAGCAGGAGGCAAAAATAGAGTAATGTTAAAAATGCCCTTCAAAACAGCAAAGTATCATTGTGCCCATGCTGCCTTTTGGCCTTGCTTACTCTGTTCCTCTTATGTTCTCCTCAATAGAACATCTCCTGTCTGGCAAGCCTTGAGATTTTTTGAAGATACTTCATTTTTCACTCAAGCACTTCTTCAGGAGGAGCAAACAGATTATCTGAAAAATAAATCCTGTTCCTTTTCCCAAGACTGGAAAGATAATGGAAATGTTTTGTATTCAGTATGTATTCAGTACTTAGGCTCGCGATAACTTCTTTTCTAAATAGGGTTTCATGGGAAGCCCTAAGAACCTTTCTGCATGCATTGGTAATTGATGTGTATAAATTAATAGCTGGTTGTGTTATGTAATAAATTAAGAGCAAATGCTACAAGAACTTGCTCTTCCAGTCTGATCAATTAAAAAAAAAAACAAAACAAACAAACAAAAACAAACAAAAAACCAAACAAACATAAAAACCAAACAACAACAAAACAAAGTAAACAAAACCTTGAGATCATTTGGTCCCTCTTTAGGAACGATTTGTAGTTTCTCAGGGGTGGATTTTGAATTTTACTGTTTTGTGAACAGAGCCATTGCACCTTGGAAGTTCTGGTGTGCTCCTAAGTGGTGCGTATAACTTGTTCTACAGGTTTCTGTTTTCCAGATAAATGTAAGTGCTCAGTTTCTATGAATTGTATATGATTTTACTTATTTAAAAGAGACTGTTCTCTAAATTCAGGATAAGTATAGGCCCAAGTCTCATAAATGATTCAATCCTAAGTGGTGGAATTGAAATCTTCACTGTTTTTTAACAGGGATCTTTTTTAAATGCTTGACATTTATAATAAAATTAAGAATAGTGATTCCAAAAAAAAAGTAGCACAGAGATTAGCACCTTCATTTTGGTAGCCTTTCTGGAAGTAGTGCCTTGTGAATGTTTCATTTTCTTCTGATTCGCCACTGCATGAATCATTTGCCTCTAGTTTCCTGACCATGTCAATAATCTTGTAGCAACCATAATGAAGAAAATACTGAATGTGCTTACCCAGCTGGCTCCTTTTC
>VWZY01006141.1:36498-47935 GCA_013399075.1 Chloroceryle aenea | reverse complement strand
AAGGTAGATAGAAAAAGAATAGGTAGAATAGTCCGATAGAAAGTTGCCAGTGAAATAGTAAAAAATACTGCTCTAAGTGTTTGTCTTATACTTTAAAACACATATTCTCTGTGTCTTTTAAAGGGACATGTAGATAGTGAGAAATGCTAAGAATTAACATCTACTGCTGTTTCAATATGACTGGTGATCAGTCGTCATAGCATGGGAAAAGGAATGATGAGTCAGATCACAGAGGTGTCTTTCTTTGCAGGCTCCACTGGGGGGATGGCACATATCCAACTGGGTAACATTCATTTAAATCACGGTGTTGAAGTTGTAAACATTTGTGGCTACTTCTTTTTGGAATTTATTCTCAATTTAATTAATAGTTCAAAACGGTATTTGTTTCTTTGCTTTCGTGTGATAAAAATCCTGCTTTTAAGCGCATTAATGTTTCCACTTGCATCAGTCATGGATGTCACTGTAGTTCTTTTGCCATGCCCCGATATGTGAATTTTATCTAATTGTTTATTGTTTAGATATAAAAGCTAACTGTCCTTGCTGTGCATTAGAGTTTGTTTTGTCTATGTTACCTCAGACCTCAAAGCTGTTTGCCATTCAGTGTTGATCTGTTTATCTGCAAAGAGTCTTCTGAGCTTTCCTTGTGAAGCTATAACAATTGTGTTTTAAAAATACTTGTTTGTGCTGTTCTCTTTGGATAGTCTTGTCCTCCTTGACATGGTCATCCTGGTTTGCTGTGCAAGTGAAGTCTGCCATATGGGAGACGTTTTGTATGCAGGCTCTGTTGAAGTAAATATTGAACTTGGCATTTGCTTAAAAAAACATAACATAGCAAAACCCAAATGATAATCATTTATAGAGTGTGTGGAAAGTTTATTTTCTTAATCTCCCTGCTCTCCTTTCAGATTATTTATTATTTATAAAAAGGACCAGTGTGAGAGGGAACACTGGTAGGATATTCTGATAGTTCCTTCAAGTATGTCAATATTCAGTGTATTTGTTTTTTGGTTTTATTTTAATCCCCTGGATTTCATCTGTAAGAAGATGGCAGTTGTTAAAAGTTCACCATAGTGTGTGTCATTTGATACTAAGTCAAACTGTCAGATAGAATTTTTCAGCAGATGTTTCATGGAAACTTTTACTTCTGAAAGTAGGATTTCCTTTCCAGGGTCAAGTTAAGGCCCACAGAGTCACATGTGTGCCAGTCTCAGATCATTCTTGATGAATTCACTGTTAAGGCTGTCCTAAGAATTTCTTTGCACGATCATTAATCATTATCACCTGCTTTTGGTAGGCGAGACTGGGTTCCAGGTCATGATGTTTCAAAACAATACATCATGGATCAGTCTTCTGAAAAAGTTTGTGTTTTTATGGTTTGCAGGGAATATAATTGTTTCACTGGTAAGGTCTCAGCAACTTTTTAAAATTCAAATTTTCTCTCTCCCCTACATTGCTGTAAATGCTTGCCTACTCTGAAGTATGTGTAAAAACCCTTAAACTAAACAAAATAAAAACAAAGAAACACCCCCCACCACCACCCCCATCCCCAAACAGCTCAAAACCATTCAACAAAAAACAAAATAGTGGAAACAAAGTCTTTTTGGTTGTTTGTGAAATGTGGATTTGTTTTCCCTTGTTAGCTTGGAATTGAAATTGCAAGTATTTTAACCCTTAGATTTGCCACAGGAGTGTCTGCATGTTTTCTATATGACTGTTCTTTGAAAACTAAATGGAAATGAGAGTATATCAAAAGTGGGTTTAGTGAAATTTGGAATTTTCTATGCTTATTTTTACTCGTTTTGTTGGTGCATTGCTGTGATGATTTCTAAACATCCTCAGTTCAAGAAGAGTTGATGGGCTGCACATGAAACTTTCTTGTCTGCCTTTGTTGTTGTCTAGAATGGAAGAGTGCTTGTTTAGGTCATCAGCTCCTCCTGAAACTTGTAGTTCAGAATGTGGGTAGCTGCTGTGTGCACAGGCTATGATAAGAATGGGAAGACTGTGGTGCTTTCAGAGGTCTCTACTCTGGCAGGCAGGTTTTGCCATTATCTGCTAACCTGAGTCTCTCTGTCTGCTGGATTCAGCTGTGTGCAGGTGGTTATTTGGGTCAGTTCCTCATTAAATGAAATTAGAAGAGAGGAAAAAAGGATACTCAGGTTAGGCTAAGTCCCCGTAGCTCTCTTCTGCACTGGACGCTTTACACTTTAAATAAACAATAGCAGCATCTCATTTTTCTGCAGCTAAAGGACTTCTGTACACACAACTTCTTTTTTGCTTACTTTACCTCTGTTTTCTTCCCAAGAAGCAAAGGGAAGTTCCAGTGAAATGCAGAAGACCATGAAGATTTGATTAGTGTTTCACTTGCCTTGGAATAATAAATACCCCAGTCTCATTCAGCTGTCAGAAGTATCTGATGGATTTTTTTGTGATCGCCTCAGAGAATTAACTTTTAGGAAGGCTGTTGAAAATGGCTCACAGACATTTTAACAAATGGGAAAGAGCTTGACTAGCTGGGAAGAAGAATTTGATGTGGTTGATTTGGGTTGGAGTTCTGGAGAGTATAGGCGAAAAAACTCAAGACTCATGATTTTGGAAAATCAGTCCTTGGTGGTATTTGCAGTTGGAGGATTTATATCAATATGAGTTTAAAAAGTGCTGCAATGAACTTTTACTGCTTCTCCCAGCAGACTGTTATAGAAGGACAGCTGAAATGCAATGTTTGTAAATAAGCTGGTTGGCATATTATTGTTACGTATAATCTTCAAATTACTGTGTATTTGACATGTAATAATCAAGGGACTTTTTATCCTTGTATCTTTTTGATGGTGCTGGAGTTAGATCTGTAAAATAAACTCAGCTTCACAAAACACATACATTAATATTTTTCCTCTTTTATAGTATGTTTTATAAGACTTTGCTGGTATGAGGGTTTTTTCATAGGGTGTCTGAACAACAGATCTTTTTAGCCAAGCCTGTTGCCATAGGACAAGTGGTAATGGATTTTAGCTAAAAAATAGNGTGTAAGCTACTTGCTGGTAATCTTAGCACTGCACCAAGGATTCCTTCTTTCCTTCCCCAAGGTCAATAGTCCTTTTAACCCTGGGTTTAAAGGGAAGGTCTAGCACACCCTAGTTCATGAACTCAATAATTTATTATGCTGTATTAAAACTTGGTGCAAGCTGCCTGGTAGCCTGTGAATTCCCAGATGTGCTACATAGCTGTATCAATGTCCTTTCAGGTTCAGAAGTGGTGTGGGATGAGACTGAGTTTTTTTAATTCTTTATCTTCATAAAAGGACATGGACATTGATTTTCTCGGTGGCAATAAAAGCATATAATTTTCTCATAACAATATAAAAATGCTTGTCCAAGCTACTCTTAATTGCAGTGGAAAGCTCTTATACAAGTTTCATTCTCTGGTAGAAGTATCATATATTCCTCTTTTGAAAAGATATGGAATTAACCGCATAGTTCCCATCATGAAGAGTCCTTGAGAGCTTACAGATAAGGCTTTATGTCCTGTCACAAAAATCTGTAGGATAGAGAAAAAAGTTCTTGATTATGGTGAGATCACATACAGATGTGTGCATTATTTCCTTGCAGTAGCCGCAATTAAAATTCTGGTAACTAAGTATTTGATTTTCTTGTGTCTCTTGTCTTATGATACGTTGAGATGTCATTTAACTTTGTATCGTTTCCCGATTTCAGAACTTCCATATAGAATGTGTACTTGAAGTTGCCTTTTAACATCAAGTGATTAGAGGAAGAATGTCCATTTGGACACAGCTGATAAGTAATTGACAGGCATTGTCGCTAAAATGAAAAAGCAGAGATAGAGTTCATTCAATTTCACACAGTGTATTGGGCTGCAGGAAACTTCTACTACTAGAGCAGAAAGACTTCAAGCAAATAAAAAGACTCTTTGTGATCACTGAGTAATAAGTAAGTAATTGAAAAGATGATAGCACTGAGAAAAGTTGAATCACAAAGTTGTTAGCATTGCTCAGAGGGGGTGTGGTCTAGACAATTAACCTGGACAGAACGGTCATGGGTTGTACTCAGATGTGATCACCATACCTACCTCTCTAGAACAAAGGTTTCTGGTGTCAGAGTGGACCTTAGGATCATTAGATAAGGTAGTACTTTTGCACTGGAAACAGAATCCATGGAAGATGTGTCTGTTTCTTGTTCAGAAACACTATTTCAAATTTTATCATCATTATTTTTTTGCTTTGAGAGGAGTCTTTGTGAAAGACCCCGTATGACTACCCTTGTGGGCCTTTAATGAAGAGTGTTGCTTCCAGGCTTGTTGTGCTTATCCTTAAAATGCCACAGTATTTTTCAACTGAAAACTAGTGATCTTAACCTAGATTCCTTTTGCTCAACCTTTGGAGGCTGTTCTGAGAGTGTATCCTTATTTTTGTGTACCCTTTCCTAGTTGGAAGCTTATGAGCCCCACACTACTGTAGGTCCTGCAGTCCTGCTTTTTCAAGTCTCTCTGGTGTGTTTCGTAAAGTCCTGCCAAGTGTGAGTCTCTCTGATGTGATGGGGAAGGAGACACATGGGCAAAATAATATTTAGACAGAGGCCTAGGAAAAGTTTTCAGTAGATTGTTCTTTTTTAAGGCTGCCCAAGACAGCAGCTGTCACTCCGGTAGTTGGTTTAGCTATCTTTCCTTTNTTCAGCCTGGAAGTCTTTGGCTCAGGATTTAGGTAAAACCTCTCTTCTGCCCGAGTTGGTAGAAAAGTAGTTGCAGCTGGGGAAGGAGGCCTTCCTGGGGCTGTATTCTTCCCAGCGGATGTATTCAGAAGGTTGCAGATCAGTAAGACTTGACTTGACCTGACTCTTGTCTGTGAACCGGAGGGTTTGGGTGGTAGCTGGGCTGTTCTGTGTGTAGTGATTTAACTTCAGTGGGAGAGCACTTGCATTTGTGATCTGCTGCTTGCCTTGATACCCTGTGGTATTTCAGGATGAGGAACAGCTTTAAAGGGCACTACTGAAAATAAACAATTCTATGATTTCTTTTTCTTCCAGTGCAGTTTGTTGGGTTTTTTTTTTTGTTATGATGGAGAACTGNTGGACCTTAGGATCATTAGATAAGGTAGTACTTTTGCACTGGAAACAGAATCCATGGAAGATGTGTCTGTTTCTTGTTCAGAAACACTATTTCAAATTTTATCATCATTATTTTTTTGCTTTGAGAGGAGTCTTTGTGAAAGACCCCGTATGACTACCCTTGTGGGCCTTTAATGAAGAGTGTTGCTTCCAGGCTTGTTGTGCTTATCCTTAAAATGCCACAGTATTTTTCAACTGAAAACTAGTGATCTTAACCTAGATTCCTTTTGCTCAACCTTTGGAGGCTGTTCTGAGAGTGTATCCTTATTTTTGTGTACCCTTTCCTAGTTGGAAGCTTATGAGCCCCACACTACTGTAGGTCCTGCAGTCCTGCTTTTTCAAGTCTCTCTGGTGTGTTTCGTAAAGTCCTGCCAAGTGTGAGTCTCTCTGATGTGATGGGGAAGGAGACACATGGGCAAAATAATATTTAGACAGAGGCCTAGGAAAAGTTTTCAGTAGATTGTTCTTTTTTAAGGCTGCCCAAGACAGCAGCTGTCACTCCGGTAATTGGTGTAGCTGTACTTCTTTTGTTCCCCTTTCAGCCTGGAAGTCTTTGGCTCAGGATTTAGGTAAAACCTCTCTTCTGCCCGAGTTGGTAGAAAAGTAGTTGCAGCTGGGGAAGGAGGCCTTCCTGGGGCTGTATTCTTCCCAGCGGATGTATTCAGAAGGTTGCAGATCAGTAAGANCTTTTACAGAAATCTATTACATTCTGTAATGCTTTTGATTTCTTAATAGATGGCAGGAAACAAAACAGAAACTAGGAGTATCTTGTCCAGGAGTTCAGTATCATCCTGGAGCTTATGCTGGAACATTAGCACTACACTTTCTGTTGATTGGGCTTCTGATCAATACTGTAATGGTACTTAGATGTCATGTAATGGTATTACCAGCAGCATTTTCTGAATTTTTCTGTGGAAATTGATTTTAGTGGTTTTCATAAAGTAATTTAAGTAGTTGTATTGGAAAAGTGGTTTTAAACTCTCATAAATTATTAACTTTCTCCTTGTAGGCCACCTTGTGTGTCTGTGCTTTGTGTACTTACGCAGTTGGATATAAATTAAAGAACAATACATAGCATTTCATATTCTGATGTGCTGCCTCGCAGGCTGAGTTTTGATTTTATTTATAATGTATTGGTTTGCTTGGATCTTGTTCAGCAATAAGCGAAATATAGGGAGCTGCTGGGAGAAGCATAATATGACACAAAACTGGGAGGATTGGCAGATACACCTGAAGGTTGTGCAGCCATCCAGCGAGACCTGGACAGACTGGAGAGCTGGGCAGAGCAGAACCTAATGAGGTTTAACAGGGTAAGTGCAGAGTCCTGCACCTGGGGAGGAATAATAAAGTACACCAGTACAGGCTAGGAGGTGATCTGCTGGAGAGCAGCCCTGTGGAGAAGGATTTAGGAATCCTGGTAGACATCAAGTTCTCCATGGAACAGCACTGTGCCCTTGTGGCCAGGAAGGCCACTGATATCCTGGGGTGCATTAAGAAGAGCAGGTCCAGCAGATCGTGGGAGGTTCTGCTCCCCCTCTACTCTGCACTGATGANGGAGTCTCCTTCTCTGGAGATTTTCAAAACCCACCTGGATGCATTCCTGTGTGACTTGTGCTGGATTATATGATCATGCTCTGGCAGGGGGTTTGGACTTGAAGAACTCCAAGATCTCTTCCAACCCCTAACACCCTGTGATACTTGTGATGTGATTGATGAGTTTGTTATGTGGTAGTTGCTCTTTTACTTTTTCTCTTTTTCCATCTTATTCCCATCCCATTTCCCACCAGTCTGTGCAGTGGTTTTATGGCTGTCATTTCTGAAGTGGGTTAGAAACACCACTCATAATAATCCAAGTTTCTTTGGTTTGTTTCAGAAAGGCCTAAGTTGAAGGATTTTTCTTTTTTTTTTTTTCTGACACAACATTTCAATATGTTGTTCCCTTTTTTTTTGCCAGTGACTTGAGACTTCAGAGGACCGTCACTAGGGTCTGAACAACTTCAGAATTTAGGCTTAGTCTCATTCCCTTGAGTCCTGTAGGTAGGTAGAGTCAGAACCTGAATACATTGCACTGAGTGGTCCATCCATCAACATATGTCCAGTTTAGAGACCAGGATGTCGTGGAGGACAGTGTTGAACGCTTTTCACAAGTCCAGGTCGATGAGCTCTGTCACCCTTCACTTATCCACTGACACTGTAACTCCATTATAAAAGGCCATCAGATTCATCAGGCACGATTTACCCTTGGTGAAGCCATGTTGGTTGCCACCAGTCTCCTTCTCATTTTCCATGTGCCTTAGCAGAGCCTTCGGTAGGATCTGCTCCATGATCTTGCCAGGCACAGAGGTGAGTGAGACTGACTAGCCTGTGGTTGCCTCAGTCTTCCTTTTTTTCCCTTTTAGAAAGGGGAAAAAAGACCTTTGATCTATGCAATATTCTTCATTTGATCTATGCAACTTTTTTCTTTTTGTGACAGTAATGAAAACTGCATTTCTATAACAGTTGAAGATAAAATTACAAGATGTATGGCTGGGAAAGGAAAAGTTTTCTGTGTTTCAAACTTGAGTTGTTTGGATTGGTACTCATGCTGGGTGTCCAAAGCAACTGTTTTGCCACTCCAGAGCTAAAGATGATCTCCTCTGCAGCTGATCGCAAGGGGAATATAGATGCTCTGGGGACAGCTGGTTGACCTATCTGTGCCAGGTAACTTGTATGGTACTGAACAGGGAAGTTTGGATTTCCCCTTCCCCTATAGAAGTAGTATAAAAGTGCAAGGCAAGTTGGCAGTGGTTATGAGCATTAAACATAATCTGAGAGAGCTTGATTAAAGTTCATGAGGCTCTCCAGGACTTTTTCCCCCCCCAGGGTTATATATTATTATTTTTATAAATATGCATTTTATGACTAAAATATTTTGATTTGGAGGAAAAAAAAAGAAGTATAAGCTGACTATGAATCTCATGTTAGTTCCACAGAGAATAAAATTTGTGTTTGGGTTGATGGGAGTAGGAGACAGGCCCTGAAGGATTGTTTGTATTTTTAACTGCTGAACTGGTAAGCAAAGTAAAAGTTTGAAGCTTTAGGAAGCAAGAGTGTTTTACATTATTTCATGTTGGAGACATTTGTGTGAAATCCTTCCCTTAGCCTGGCTGGCAGCCCAACATGGTGAGGAGGCTGGGGTCTGAATGAAGTTTCCTGGTCAGTCAAGGGCCAATGTTTCCTTCAGACAACACTGCCTGGTGGAGCAATGAACTGGTGACTCTGCTTGACCAGTCAACTGCTGAGTATGGTCTTGTTGACATCTGGTAACACAGGCACATTTCGTATCTCCCTTCATCCTCCTTTACCTCACGAAGATTAATTCGGAGGAGGACTGCTTTGCAGTTTGGGGGTTAGTGATTTTTTTTTTGATTAAAGTTCCATCTATATTCCTTTCTCCCACTGTTGCATCTATCAAAATTTTACCTCACTTCATTGTGCATGCTTGTTTAGTGTAACCCACTCTTTCAGAGACAGAAACACTGATGGGAATTAGACCTTTGTAACTGGAAGCGACTTTCTGGGACATTGAAATCTGTGTTCCAAATATATGTCAGGTTTGCTGCTAGTGGTTCCTAGGAAAACTTTAATACACAAGGAGAAAAATTCAAATTCTGCTCAGTAATTTTGTAGGGTTGCTTACTACTGCATCTGGGAGGAAAAGAGTTTAACTGTGACTATGTATATCCTAAGTCATTATTTTCAGATTTTTGTTAGGAATGATTAATTTCATTTCACATCTAAATAACCATTTGTCAGCCTTTACTAGAAGTATATTTTTTGTGATACAAGAACTGGAAGGTAAACCTGATATGTTTGTCATCAGGGAAGGGAATATGAGATGCATAATCCTGAATACCTGAGTAATGGCAAACTTCTGTGAAAGACATTTGGATTTTAGAATTTTAAAGATTCAGCTATGATTCTTCCTTTTAATGTGAATTTCAGTTTAACATAGATGTACTTCTAGCAGGAAGAGTGGTCTCTAGAATAGGTATAAAGCTTATGCATGTTTCTTACTCTTTTCGTCTTCTGTTTTTCTTTTGGTACTGTCTCTTCTAGTCTTCATTATTAGTTATTAAACAAGAAAAAAATGAACTTGTTAGTATGAGTAGTATTCTAGAAATACACTTGCTAAAACTGTTTGTTTTGGCAAGAGGATATTGGAATGTATCATCTTCCATCTACAGTTAACAGGAACTTCAGTATGGATGTACTCCAAGAGCTGGATCGCTCTGCCATCTGGGCTCTGAAGCTTTGGGAGGGGTGGAGAGAGACCAGAACCTGTGTCCTGATCCGGCAATTGGCTGGGCTGTGTTTGTAGAAGAGGTGAAAAGCATGAGGAGAGGACTGGACTGTAGCATCACTAAGCTTTTAAAAATTGTCCTGAATGTGTCTTTACGGTATTATATTACTCTTTAATTGTCCTTGATTCCATTAGGAGTGGAACTGTGACACCAGGTTAAGTCATGTGGCACTGAACCCAAAGGAAACTTTTGGATTTGTGACACTCTGAATCATCAAGAAGCTGACTGGCACTTAAATAATATATATACATTACATATATAAACCCCAAGGATTTCTTCTTCTTTTTCTTTAAAAAAAAAAAAGTATTTCAAATACTTTTTAAAGTACAATTAAAACAAAAAAAATGGGGTGTGTGTGTTTGTGATTTGCCTATATACCTGTTCTCAGGCTTAGTTAAGTTTGTTGTATATAGTGTCCTATCTTGCATGTTAAAGCAGTTTCTGTGAATTATAATTGCACTTTGAAAGTTCTAGCTGATGATGTCTTATGCATTCTTCTTTGGCAGGTTCCAGTCGCACACTGTTTTGGGCCTCCAGGACATTACAAAAGAAAGTTTTGCACTGTGTGCAGAAAGTCACTAGAGTCACCTGCCTTTCGATGTGAAGGTAACTTTAACCCCCTACTTGTATAGCCACCTGTGTGTCATCTGGTAACATACACTTTGCTTACAATGCATACCTTGAGGGTATGTGTGTTAACGTACATGTGTGCTTAATGTATTTGAGGGATCTTTGGGTTATTTAAATCATACACTCCTTTTTTTTTTCATGGAAATGTGTACTTCAGATTAAGGAATAAAGTCAGTGACCTTCATTAAAGCACCAAATTTGTCATGTATGCTCTTCATCTTTCCTCCCAATTTACTTTTGAGCAAGTCTGTGGTGTTGATAGTGTGCACTGAATCCATGCCTGAGATGTACAAAGAACTGAAAGCTGTTATGGCAAAGAGACTTCTCTTGTTGAGGTAATATATTTCTGTTTCCCACGGAAGCTTGTGATACGGGGAATCATCAGGTATTCATGTTTTTATAACCTCTCCCTTTCTACAGAAGAACGCAATTTAACTTCTCTGTGTTGCTGGTCTCAGATATCTGTTGCTTGTAGTGGGGATGAGGTGCCTTCAATGGAAAGATATTTGAAAATATTATTTATCAAAATAGTGGTGCTGAGTGTTCCGACATGGATTCTCTGAAAAAACAGTAATAAAAGAAATCACCCAAACACCAGAATTTATATTGGAAATATATGTTGGCATGAGTACTTGATTGATTTTGATGTGGAGCAACTACTTAATTCTCCCTTATCTCCGCTGCTTTGAGTGCCTGGTAATTGTTCAGATGATGATGTGAGATTGAATAGAACTTATTATTTTAAAGGAACATTACCTGTGAACTTTTTTTAAGAATGGAGTCTACTGAGAGAAGAAACAATTCTGGAGGGATTTGAGATACTTTCCAAATTGCTGTTTTGCTAAAGATGATGTCTTAATATGGTCACGTTTGTGTAGGGGAGACATTTCTCTTTGGTCAGGGCCTTTAGACTTACAGTGGTGCAGTGTTTCTGCTTTTGTCTGTAGAACTGCATAACAAATGTGAACTGTGGCCTTTTGACTAGTGGGAATCTGTCACTTAATAAAGTTATCATGTGAGTTGGATGATTTGGTGGGATGGTCAAACAGCTACAGATACCACAGAGTCTTTTCTGATGATCTGTCTTAAGCCACAGAACTTGTGTGGCATGAGATAAACATAGGGAATTTTCAAATAAAGTTTTCCCTAGTTACGTCCTCTTAACTCTTGAAACTAGCTTTAGTTTAATGACTTGTTTTAGTTAAAGCTTTCCGAATTTTACTCTCATATTCTCACTTTCTTAATTCTACTGTATTAGTATTGTACCCATTTATTTTTTCAGACATTTCCATTTAAGTGCTCTTAAACAAGAAATACATGAAATTGCATGTTATGTTTAGGTACTACAAA
>VWZY01006141.1:16537-35023 GCA_013399075.1 Chloroceryle aenea | reverse complement strand
GAAGATGTTTCTGTATCTGTTTCGTGTAACACTGAGTTGTGATGTGTTCCCCCAGGACACTTACCATCACCACTGGAGGGAGGGAAACCTTTCTTCAAGTGCTCGTTGTGAAGTTTGCAAAAAAACCTGTGGTTCTTCTGAGGTGCTCTCTGGCATGAGGTGTGAATGGTGCGGCATCCTGGTATGTTGTGCTGTTGCATGCATTTGTGGGAATCATATATGTGCACATACTTATTTAAACACTTTATATAATACACTTTATTTGTAGTTTATAAATATATACACTTTATAAATACACTTAATTTGTTTATACACTTATTTATATATATACATTTATGAGTTAGATGGAAAATATGATTTATTTTTTTTTAAATCCACCACCCCCATTAATCATTCAGATGAGCAATTCTCAGAATCGGAGTTAAACTTCATGTAAATCCAATGGAATTAAAATTTAACAGGGACTTATCATTATAGATTTCTACTTGGAAGTCTGCAGTTACTTTTCCTTTGCAAAATTGGAATTTCTTTCAACTCACATGAATTCTGAAAGTTCAAACACTTACCATTCCGATACGTTTGTTCCTCTTTGAGTGGAGAATAGCTCTTAACCTATGTGGTAGAGTATTTTGAAAGCTGTCAATATTGGTTTCTGTGGTTTTCTGTTCGTTTGGTGCATGTTTTATTCTTGTGCAACATGATGGTATCCTTCAGTAACCCTCATGAAAGCCACAGCTTTTCATAGATAACAGGTGTTTCATCCACTTTAATGCTACCTTGTACTGAAATATGGTGAAAGTGCAAAGTAGCACCAGATAGGGTGGGACCTGAAAACTGTATGCAATAAATCATTAATTTGCCACTTCATGAAAGATGACATACTCTATGTACTAATAATTAAATTAAACTGATGTTATTCATTAAGTGAGGTATGATTGGAATGATTTTATTCTTTTTTTAATACTCTGTATCTTGTATTTTTAATCTCATCTGTAATTTTGGAGGTAGGAGGGGCTATCTTTGAGAACAGTCTAACAAACGTAACATGCTGTATGGCCACACATGTGAAGGTGTGTATATTCAATAGTAGCAGAAGGGCTTGCACACATCTAAGGGCAGAATCCAGGCAATCATATTTTGGAATAAAACTCTGAACAGTATTATATCTGAATCTGTGAGTGGGTACAGCTGTGTAAAGAGGATGTTACCATTTCCAAGCTTTTCAGTATAACCTGCCTACCTTTCCCACCTCTCTCAGTAAATATCCATATAGAATGGAAGATCTAGGGTTTAAGATCGAAACTTTAAACTTCTTCACATAGCTGTATAAAAACCTTTAGTTTTTAATAGAGCAAGCTTGTAGGACTTGGAGGTTCTACACACATTAAGACTTTCCACTACTGGTTATATAAAAACTGAAAGGAACAAATGCAAATCTAAGTGAAAAATGGTTCACTCATTTCATGGAATTGATTTACAAATGGTCTGTTTATGTCCTAGCCTTAGTTTTACAATTCCAATGCGTATTTTGTAATAAACAAATTTGCTTTCTTTGTGTCTCCTAAGTTCTTAATTAATGTTTTTATTTTTAGGCTCATGCTGCTTGCTACATAATTGTCACCCCAGAATGTACTTTTGGAAGATTAAGGAACATGATTCTTCCTCCAAGCTGTGTGCAGTTATTTTCTCGCAACTTCAGCAAACTGCATTGTTTTCGAATATCAGAAAATTTGCAAACAGAAGCAGGTAAAAAGTTTCGAAGTTGAATGTAACTAATTGATGAGCATGTTTAATCTAGTGTTATAATTCACTGAGGCATGTGATTGCTAATTTTCACTGGCCTTTTGGCAGTACTATACCTTCTTGCTATTTCTTAGGCAGGATAGAGATTTTAAAATGTAGACTGTGTGCAAAATGACAAAACTTCTGTTTACTAGTGCAGGGCAATTTGAAAACTGTTCTTTGAAGAGTAAACATGCAGAAGGTGAATACCTAAGGTCCAGAAATTTGCTTAGCAGATTAGTGTTATCATTGCTACAAACACTTGCTGGTATACATGTTGGGTTTTATTTGACTTGTCATGTGTACAGATATTTTTATTTGCCTCTTTGATTAAGCATCTGCCATTTAAAAATTTTTGTGCAGAAAGGAGATGTTGTATCTAGCAGGGTAATGTTCTGCTGCCACCTAGAGTGTATGTTTGTTTAACAGCCATTTAGAAAAAAAATAAATAATTTAAAGCCACTGAAGTGTTTTCTAATTCATGGTTTGATTATCATGCCCTGCTAAAGCCATTCTTTTGGTGCTTGAATGCAAGAGGAAAGCAAATAAAAGGCAAGCAGAACAGAAGTTGTCGAACTTAAATACTTGCAACTGCACTTTTTTCAGCCTGAAAAGTTGCTCTTGATCTCTGCACTGAACGTGTAAGTTTTGTTTTGATGAAGGCTGGTGGTCACCATCAGGAGGCATGAGTTCAATGTGCAGAATCTATAGCAGGAGTCCTGCTACTGCATAATTGCTCACCCTGGACACTCACAACCTACATACACTGAAGGGACCTATAGAAGTGTGAGGGGTGAGAGGAGGCGACACACTGCTAGTTGGTTGGCATGTTTTTTCAGTGGGTTATTTTTCTTTTTAACAAATTTGTTTGTTGGTGGGTGAAGGGGAAGTACAACACATGGTATTTTCAGATCTTCCAAAGTGAGAAATACCAGAAATAAACAATCAGGATGAACTTGTTTTTTCTGAAAAGCTCATTATGAACCTTGATTCAGGTCTATTAAGAGGTATTCTGCAAGTGTCCCAAAGGCTTAAGTGAAGATAAAGTTGTATTATTATTAATAGAAATTAATCACAAACCTTTTAAATAACCTCTTTGGTTGTAATTTTTCTGATGTTAACTACATTTGTCTTTTGTCTTTTAAACAGTGTTGTGTTCTTTTAATACATCAGACTTAAAATTTTTCCTTTTATTATTTTAAATCATCGCTAGATAAAAACTGAACACAGAGCACCTTGAGTGAAAGAATCCAAGGTTATAGCTGCACCTTCTAGTCTCTTCCTTTATTATTTACATGGTGGAAGGGAAGGTTTTCCATTTCAAGACTTATGCTCCATACTAATTGTATGAGTTTGTGTTATGGATGTTTGAGTTTTTTATAAGTAGTAATTTTTTTGCATTCTTTTGATTAAAACGTATGTTTTGTACTTGAAGAGAATTCAGTGAGGATTGCTCATTAGCTGGTGGTCGGGGGAAATACTCAGTAACTCCATTTGGGCCATTTCCAACAATTTAATGTGATATTAAAAGAATGAAGAAACCTGACAGCATTTGGAAATACAGAATAAGTTTTTGTAGTGCTCAGCCTGAAAATACCCAGATAAAATAAAGCAACACCCTGAAAAATCTCACCTGAAACTAGAGTTCTTTTCTGCTAGTCTGTGAGAATTCCTGCCCCTTGATCTCAGCTCCTTGTCAGGCTGCATAGTGGCCTTCCAGGGTAGAGGGACTGCTGACACCCAGTAGAGCAGGAGCTGAGCTGTGGGGATGTTCTCCTTACCTTCTGCTATTGGTCCCAGGGGTACCTCTGACTTTGATGACTGCCCCCAGCACTTGACATCTTCCTTTTTTCATGGTTAATGGCCATGACTGTGGCTCAGCACAAGACATGGGGGGCAATGTTTGCTGAGCAGTACCTGCCTTGCAGTCTGCTGCGCATAAGGGATTTTGTTCAGTTTTTCCTTATCTGGTGATGGTGTGTAACAGTTTGTTTATAACCTAGGTGCCTGAACCTCTGATTTTCAGGTACAAGTCTAGTGCCTTCGCATGTGACTCCTTGTTAGACTGTTCATTCACATCCTAGTGAGGCTTGCTTTAAGGCCTTTTACTGGAGGTTTGCTGCTCTTATTTGTCTGCTGGAGATCAACTATCTGTCAGAGGCACTGAATACCATCACTGTGCTGGTCTTTCCCTGTGCCCAAATTCTTCCATAAAGACAGAGCTGAGAATCACCTTAAACTCTCACATCATCCCGTGTTGAGGAAGTTCAGAGCTCTGGCCTGGTAGTCCTTCTTGCTGTCCGTGTTCACAGAACAGACCTGCATTTTCTGTCAAAAACCCACTAACTCCTGGCTTGCAAAAAAACCCATGGTTCCAGCAGCTTCCTGACACTCTTCAGAATGCGTTTGAAGCTCTGTCTACTGTGGAGCAGCTTGGGTAGGTTGCCCTGGAAGTTGCTGCCATTTTTCCAGGGGAAGGCATAGGCTCCCAATGGCACATCTTTTTAGAGATTGCACGCACATTAGAGATTCCAGGGAGCAAGGGTTATTTCAGCTTTGTTGGAGGAAAATTAGCACTTATGTTGGACATGTCATGCAAGCACCATTCTTCAGAAGTCCTCATGTTAGGTACCGCTCACAAGATTGTGAAAAGACTGGTCTGTGGTACCAAAGAAGTGTTACAATATCCTGGTTAACTGCTACAGGTAAAGCTCTACCCAAGCTGATGGTTGGGAGGTGCCAGATGACATTTCCTAGAGAGAGAATGAGCATATCATCATAAACCTGTTGGAGAGCATTTGTCCAGATTAGCTTTTGCCACAGAGTAAATGTTGGCCGTGAAGCTTAGCATTTAGTCAATGTCTCTGTGCTGAAAGTGGATTTTCAAAACTCTTGTGCTACCAGGGGAAGCAGTGGTAGAGCAGTTCTCTCCCCTTTCTCCAGCTAACTCCTGTCTTCACATATTTCAGAAGAAGTCATAAAACTTTGCTGGAAAAGTTTAAAGATGTTGTTAGTATAGATTTTGCTACTATCCAGACTCAGAAAGAATAATAAAAAGAAATACTATCTTCTTCCCATCTAAACTTACAAAAAGGAGAGGATGTGGAACAGTCAGGAATTCTTTTATTTCTTATTATTGTGTTTGCTTATTATTTAATTTGATTTTGTCTGAAGTGAAATTCAAGAAGGCATTCAGCTTCCATTTATTTCAGGGTGTTTCAAGACCACATTGTCTAAATTTCTTTCCAATTTGAACCTCTGTTCAACTGAACATCTGATTATCTGTCAACTACAGCAGGCAAAGTATTTCAACACTTCTTTTTACTTTAATAACACCAACCCAGAAACATTATTGTTGGTCTTCCTTGTAGTCGAGTGAAGCATTACCCAAAGACTCAGTAAGTTACATGGTCTCCAGTTTAGGACTCCTCCGAAGTATCTTACCTGACATGCTGTGACTCTGGGTTGTGGAAGGTTTTCCTGTTTTAGGATTCTGACTTCCCCAATAGCTCTCTTGCTCTGCAGATCTGTCTTTAATGATTTTATTGTGTTGGTTTTTTTGGTGTTTTTTTTTTGTTGTTGTTGTTGGGTTTTTTTGTGTTTTTTTTTCTCTTGTTTTATGCTTTGATTTCCTGCTTTCTCCCTCAGCTGCAAGGTGCGATTTTTATAAAGGTGTTATATCTTTTGGAAGCTTTGTCTGCATTCTAATCAAGACTGAGTGGGAGCTTCAGTGGGTAGGAGTATGAACACTGTTAGATGATGAGTGCAGTGGGTTGTGTGGCACACTGCTGCTACCCTTTGTGATTTAAAAATTATCACATTTGGCTTTGCACCAGACTTCTTGTATGGACCTGAGTGTCAGAAATGGAACACAGTCAGGACGTTATCTTCACAGAGGCAAATGTAAATGTTAGCAGCTTTTTTTCTAAGTATTTTATGTGTGATTTTACAGGCTGTGATATTATATGACATGTTAGGTCCTAGCTTTTAGTGAAAGTGATGAGCTGCTCTCAAGGTCCTTATCTGGAGTGCAGTAGTTTCTTTCTCTTTGACTGGCAGCAAATCTGTTTTTCAGTTATGGAAAATGTTTATGTAATACCCATACATCTGACTGAAAAGCTGCTACTGCAATTTCTGGACTGATTTAGTGATATAGAACTTAATGGATACCATATATACTTCAGTCATAGGTAAATATTGCAGCTTGAGAAAGGGGTGAAATGCAGTAGTTGCAATATTAAAGCTAATGGTATAAGTACTTTGAGGTATGCCTTCACTGTAGTTAGATGACAATGCAGGTTTGGGGTTTTTTTAATGCTGTATTTGTATTACGAATTCTTATCATAAAATAGAAGAAGAAAATGTGATTCTCTGATTGGATTCTTTTGTTTTCGCTTCTTAGATGGAAACCATCCTAGATAATAAATATATTTCTTTCCTCCAGTTCAAATTAACAAGAATTCTTTGTTTAATGTTTCTGTTTTCACAGATGAAGATGATGACATTGATGGGTCTACACAGGGATCAGGAAAAGAAGTCCAAATTTCAACAGATTCAAGTAAGCTGAATTTCAGTAAGTGGTGAAAATCGCTCATTCTAGTGTTTATTCATATAATCTTAGATGGGTTTGCCTTATAAAAAAATACTAAATTCATATTTTTATAATACTAGGTATCAATTTGACATACGAAGTTTTGGTCCAACACTTTTATCCAGGGTTTTACAAATCTCTCATCCCTATTTTCCACTGGAAGATTGGCCTAAGTGACAATCTGTTCATTACCTGGAGAAACAGATCATTGCCTTCAACTTGTTAATCAAAGAAAGAAAGCATCACGTTACATGTTGTGGTCATGATAATGTTTAGTAGACAGTTGGACTTGATGATCTTTAATGTCATTTCCAACCTTAATGATTTTATTCTATGAACAGTCCATCGGTCAGCAACCCACTGAAAGGGCAGACAGCATGACTTTACAAAGCCTTTTTCTTTCAGTACAGCTGGATCCAAATCTTACTGCAGTCACCAGGTGATACTTACTTTGCTTTCTCTTGCAGCTGTTGCAATAACTGTGTCTGTATTCCTGTGCATCAGGATTGAGCTGGGCTGGTTGCTTTGTACGCAGTTAAATTTTTACGCATGTGGAATTTTCTGGGACTGGTATTAGCCATACTCTTGCTTTTCAGAAGATGAAGCCAACCACAATTTAAGGGTATCCTACCCTTTATATTCATATTAGTAACCAGAGAAACATGATACTCACTACCTTATTTAGCTGAGTATGTTGTTGTAAAAACTGAGATTTCAAATGAATAAATATTATTTTATTTATCCCCCCCAAGTTCTTATAAAATTAATAGGATAATTGTGCAAATGCTGTTTGGATTTTTAAAAATTCCAGCTCAGTAAATATTTCACTCTGTTATGGAAGTGGTCTCAAGCATGCTTTTACTTATTTTCTTAAAATTTGAAGCTGATGTCTCTTAATGACTGTAAGTTCCAATCTACCACCATGATCGCCAGTAGGAAAGGATGTAAAGTCTGTAGATTAATACTGGAAGAAAAATTGTTTTACTGGTCTGCATTTCCTTTAGTTTTCTTGCTACTGTAGTAGGCTTGTTGAGTGAAGTGTAAAGTTAGAAGATTTAAATCCTAATTTTGGGACCTTAAATATGTTAAGTAAATATGTTAAATGTGTTAAGTCAACCATGAAACAGCCTATGAAGATACTGAAGCCAAAAGCATAAAATGACCGTAAAACCAATGCTATGCTTTCTGAGATGATAGATTTAACAGACTTCAAGAGCAGGTCTGGAAAAGGACTATAAATTCTTGTGCCTGAGAACATGAGCCAGGACATAAGGACACGTCTGCACAATGAACAATCAACTTTAGGAGAACTGAATGTTACAGGGACAGTAGGATAAACATGTGAATGCTCTCATTAGTGTAGTTAAGTTGTATTGCCTGGGGAAGGAGTTGAGCCCCAAAGTCCATTTTCATACCAAAATAATTCTTGGTCACTCTGGAAATGTATAACTGATAAAACTGATCTTGACAGACCTCAGATAGCTGGGTATGGAGGTAAAGAGGGGGAGTAAAAGTGCTCCTTAGGGGTACCTCTCATGGGTGTGTTATGTCTGTCCTTTCTGATACGTGATGTTGAACTAGGTTTCAGTCAGCACAGATTATTCATGTTTTCCTTGAAGCAGAATTCATTGTTCCTGGCTAAAATGCAACTGCAGATGTAATTTGTCAAGCCTGAGAAGTCAAAGGTAGACTTTTGAAAACCATTCCTATTATTTCATGGTAGTATGAAGACTCAGTAGAAGCAGGGGGAGCTGGCAGGCAAGTTGGTTTGTTGTACATATACAACAAACTACTTCCAGAGCAGCTGTCTCACTATTTCCTGAAATAAAATAATTATTAAGAGGTCTTACTTGTGGGTCAATCTGCAGGGTTCTCAGGACATGAAGATACTATATTCTACCCTAAGTGCTTGCCAGGAATCAATAAGAGCTGAGGGTACTTTACTCCTGTATAGCAAGGCCTTGGCAGCAGTTATTTATCTTAAAGCTTATCCATCATAGATAGTGGTTGACAGATGTTGCTTCTCCATGTCCTCAGTTTTGTTCCTCACAAAAGCTTCTGTTCAGTGGTACTTCAAGAGGTGCTCATTTACAAGTTGAATTGCTGTACCTAGTGTCATGCTGAAAATGTTGGTTTTTTCCCCCAAGACAATTTGCTTCACCTGCCTTTGAAGATATTTTGAAAAAGAAGATTTAAGTTCAACTGTATTGATTGAAGTAGTGGCTTAAGTGCTGGAAAAAAAAATGTATGTTTCCTGTCTTGGCTGAATTGCCCATAACTGCTGGGAAAAGAAATATGAATATTCTGAAAAATCACTCATCTCTCCTACTTTCTCCATTGTGCATACCTTCCTTTCCTCTCCTTCCCTCAAACTTTCATCAGCCTTTTCTGATATTTGGCATTGCCCACGGTTGTTCTCACCAAGCTGTGTTTTGTGTGTTTCCTCAACCTCGCTCTCCTAGTTCTGCTTCTTCCCCAAGCACATTTACTCCCCAGTGTTGCTGCCCCTTTGCCTTGGTTCCCTTTGGTTTGGATGTCACTGTCTTGTTCCCTGAATCCTTCCACCCTCATCCTTGATGCCTTGATGGTAGTCAAAATGTTGGCTGCTCTAGATGTCTGTTTCAGAGAAGGCAAGCACCTTTTCTTAACGACTTCCTGGAAATATAAAGTTTTGGAAAATGTTTTGAAGAAGATTGAAAAAAAATATTCCTGTATCTTTATAGATATCATTGCCAAAGGACTATGGAGAGAGATTTGCAAATGTTACTGGCTGGTGTTAATTTATTTGCTGCCTTAGCAGTCATTATGACAAGGCTTATCAGATTAAAAATTTTAGTGTAGATACTTAGGAGTGACATGTAGATCCATCCTTTTTGGATTGTTTCTGTGATTATACATTCTCTTTGCTTTAACATCGTGCTAGTCTTGATGTTTGGGTGTAGACTCTCCACTGCAGCCCACTGGAAGCATGTACAGACACCTTTCAGGAGGCGTACCAAGGGCTCAACAGACCTTTTTTGATTGTATGTGTGTGCAATCCATTTGTCAGAGAGGAACATGTGAAGAGCAAAGGGCATGGCTCTGACCTGGGAGTCTCTCTGGCCTGTGAGTGTCTCTCAGAATTCACTGGCTGCACATGAGCAATCTAATTCAGCATCTGCCTATCTTCCACAAGACAGCCAGCAAGAGAAATGCCTCTCTGAACACCATTTTAGAGCAATCTTGAGGAGACAAACTAGGTCTGCCATGCAAACATACTTTTCACAGCATGTCCTTCCGTGGCCTCTCTTTTGCTAGGCAGGGCTCTGCTCAGGTAGCTGTTCACCCTGCAAGTGAGGGAGATAAAATGTTCTTGTATTAAATAGTCCCATGTCATTTGCATAGTGCTTGATCAACTCTTTTCCTAAATCTTTTGACAATATGGAGGAGACATTCAGTGTCATTCTGCAAGTAGGAAGAAAGTGTTTTCAGGTAGAAACAAAGCGTGTGTGGATTGTTTGTCTAAAAATACTTATTAAAATGTTCAGCCTTCATAAAAAGGGTCATTGTACTCTGCTAAAACAGCTTACAGATAATTAAGCATGTCACATGTTCCTCTGAAATATGGTTGTAATGGATTTGGAGCCCTAAAAGCCAGAGGGAGAAGCATGTGAAACCAGATCAAGTGGTGATACGTATGGCGGGGGCTTGGAGAAGTGCTAAAAACGAGCCTGGAGAATGCAGAGAGGTGGCTACCAGTGTGGGAAAAATGGCTCTGCCACAAGCTGCGTATAACCTCTTTTCAGAAGCTGTGTCCTGTCTGTGGGGATTTGGAAGTCAAAGGAAATGAACTTTGAACTCCTTAAATGCTGTTTATCCTTTTCCCAAGAAAACTTGGTATCTAGCCTCCAAAATCAAATTCCATAGTTTGGTAAATTATGCCTGGAGCTGGCCTTTTTGTAGTTGTTTTCCTTTTGAAAAGAATGAGCATGAAGAACGGGTGTTTTTCCACTCAGTACCCATGATAAGAAGAATAGTAGTCGTTTTTTCAGGAGAAGGTCCTGATACTGTGTAATGTGATCTAAGAAAGGAGGAGAAAAGATGTTGTGGCAGTGAAGTATCACCAGTAGAAACCATGAAGTAACTTCTTTAAATACAAAAATTTGTTATGTACATCTGTAGTGAGATTTTTTTTTTAATACTGAGCAGTGGTATGTAGAATCACGGAATAATTGTGGTTGGAAAGGGCCTTGTAGATCACAGAGTCCAACCATACCTACAAGAATAAAGAACACCTAAATACCTGACCTCTAAAAGGAAACAAAAAACACTACAAAACCACACAGCACCAAAACCCAACATTCAAGCCCCCTGCATGCCTGCCCCTAGAGCATGTCCTGAATCACCATGTCAGCTCATTTCTTAAGTACCTCCAGGGATGGTGACTCAACCACCTCCCTGTCAGGCTGTTCCAGTGCCTAACCAGTCTCTCTGTAATGACTTCACTTCTATTGTTGTCTCATTTTCTAATATTTAAAAATTGGAACAGGAGGGAGCAAGAGCTTTACATAACTTTAAAGGTGATTATAGTTGATCTCCTTTCAAAGGCTAGTTAGAGAAATCACAGTGGCATAAGACAGCCCTCAAGTTTCATGTTGTAGATGTACACTTGAATTATCTGAGAAATGTTTTTCTGGATGACTAGTTGTGGTCAAATAAGTAGTTTTTTTTTTCTTTTGTTAATGTGTTCCTAGAAGCTCATGTGCAAGAAAGCCACCTTTCATCAAGTTGTAGTAAAAGTGACTACTGCAAGGAAGACAGTGACAAAGCTAGAATGATCTTTCACTGATAAAATAAGCTTGGTTTTGTATGATGAGTAACCAGATTACCTTAAGGAAAGCAGGACAGAGCATACTGTGTATTTAACTAGGGAATGTGCTTGAGCTTAGGACACTACTGGTCTGTAAATCTAAACTCCTTGAAAACCAGTTTAAGAGTGAAGCCAACTTTTTGAATCACTTGTCTGGTCTTAAGAACTGGAGAGCTCATAAAAAAAATAGCCAGTTAAAACTGCTAGAGATTCTCTCAGGCTAGCTAAGTATCCAACAAGAGCAGACTACAAAGGCTGTTGGAATGAAAACAAGTACTAAAACTTAGATGAATGTTTTTATTCTCAGAGAGTTGTCTACCCTCTGGATTGCTGGAGGAAACAGTAGAGACTTTGATAGTGTTGTGAAAGTTCACACAGCACATCAGCTGTGCTGTCAGTAACCAGCATTTGCTTTTTTTTCTCACGTTGTGTTAGCCCTAAAGAAGGTCACCCAGGATGCACTGTGTGTTTTGGTTAAAATTTGTCTATGCTAAAGTTGCCATGAAGATCACTTGGCCAGAAATCTGTTTCTAAAAGAATTTTAAGTTTTTTATGACGTTAATCCATCAGAGTTTAAATGAGTGTATCACTTTCTGACATGTGCCATAGTCTATGCAATGGCAATAGAATTAAGAGTTCATGATATTTAAATGTTTTTTTATTATCTGCAAACATGCTGGGGATGTACTCTGGCCCATCATTTAGGACTTCATTGAAGAGGGTAAATATTTGCCCCAGTATCAAGCAAATAAGCAAGAGCACTCCATTGGTGACTGGCCTACAACTGGACTTCATATTTACATAGACAACCCTTTGAGCACTGCTGAACATCCAGTTTTCATTCCACCTCTCTCTCCATTTACCTAGTCTGTACTTCATCCATTTGTCTGAGGTTGGTAGGGGAGGCAATATAAAATGCCTTTTTAAAGTAACTAAAAGCAGTAATTAATGCTCCTCCCTATCCATGCAGCCAATTGTCTTATCATAGAAAGCTCACGTGCTGGTTAAGCATAATTTCCCCTTGTGTCTGTGCTGACTAATCCCACTCCTTAGTGTGTTTTANGGTCACACTTGCTTCCTTCCAGTGCTGAGGAACCTCCCACAAACCACCCTCACCTTTCCAAGATAAACGAGAGTGGTCCTACAGCAACATCAGCCAGCTCCCTCAGCACCTGTGGGTGCATTGCAACAGACCCGTGGACTTGTGTACATCCAGTTGGTTCATTGCTCCCCTGCCTAATGCCCCCTCACTGAGGCTAAGTCTTCCATGCCATGCACTTTCCCATTACTCTCAGGAGCGGAGAGCTGGTCTTCCCAGTAAAGATGAAGATGAAGGCAGCACTCAGTGAATGAGCCTTCTCTGTGTCCTGTGAGTCCCCCTTCCCATTCATCAGACGACCCACATTTTCCCCTAATCAGCTTTTTGCTGATGATGTGCACTCCTGTGGAAGCCCTTCATGACCCTTGCCAGCCGCAGCTCCACATGGGCTTTAGCTTTCCTAAGCCCATCCCTGTGTGCTTGGACAGCATTGATGGGTTCCTTCCACCCCACCCAATTCCGCCTCTGCCTCTTCTATGCAAGCCTTTCAATAGCAGAGTTGAGTCAGGAGCAACTTGTTCATCCAGACATGTCTCCTGAAGTTTTTTCCCCATTTGTTGGGATGAACCATTCTTGAGATTTGATCATGAGGGAAGCCTTGAAAATCCACTACCTCTCCTGGTCCATTCTTCTCTCCAGAACTATATCCCATGGGAGTCTTCCAAGCACATTCTTGAACAGGGCAGAGTCTGCTCTCATGACTCCTGTCTTGTTGATACTGCTGTTTGCTTTAGTTCCTCCTCGCAGGCTCCCCCTGAACATCACCATCTTTGCTCAATGCAGACAGGGCTTAACNCAGGTGCTTCAGAGAAGTGCCCAGCTGTGCCCATTTCCAGAAAAGGCTGGAAATGGAAATTTCCACTGTGTCTAGAGCTTTCCTCATGCTCCTGGATAACAGGCATGTCCCTGTTGAGAACATGGATGCCTGTGGGGTGGACCACACTCAGCCCTGCTCTGTGCTCAGGGTTGCAGTATATTAGATTTTTTATTCCTATACAGCTTTATACTGAATTGTTGCTCAAATCCTACATCAGTAGTGATTACTTCTGGAGTGATCACATCTCAAAATAATGATAAATAAAGGTAATAGGAATGAAGACAACAGGATTTTTCTTTGAGTGTTAAAGCCTCCTTTTAAATAGGCTGCTTTCAAACATACTGTTGGATGAACCTTTAGTTCTACAGAGTGTCTACCTTTGACTGAAGTGACGGAACATACACGAAATCTAGAATAGGTGGATTAGACACATCGTACATGGGTTTCAGGTGGCTCTAGGGGGCTAGTGAAGCATCGCTGACATATTGCAAAGCAGGCAGTTTCTTGCTGCAGTCCTTCCTCCTGAACTGTCACTTGCAGCATTGAGATGCCCAATGATGCATGTTTTTGCCTGGAGTTCTAGCTTGCTTTTTTCAGCTGTCAATTATGGGTGGTTTGGTTTTTTGCTTCTGCAGTTCCAGCTCTCCTTTTCAGTCCTTCTGTGACAAATGGTTGTTTGCTAGTGTGGTTCTTCAAACATAAATGCCAATGTTATCTGAGAACAAAAGGCTTTCAGTACTTTCTGCTGTGGCATAAAGTATTTCCAGTCTGTAAGAGAAAGATGGAAGTAGATTCCAGCATGTGATGTATCTCTCCTTTGCAAAGTGTTATTAACAGACTGCATGATTAAACAGTGGACATTGTAGGCTGGTGTACAAGGCTTTCAGTTTAATTTTTCTAACATTTCAAGCCTGCAAGTGATAGCTGTGGATGATTTTATTACTTCATGATGAATGCAGGCATGTACAGATTTGCAATGAGATCACCATCTTTAACATTGTGCTATATAAAGAGTGACTTTTGTTAACAGTTTGGCCCAACACTGCAAGAAAAGGGGCAAATACTCTCATACCTCTTGTAAAGCATGGGCTTTCTGGGGAGTTTGTGAAACAATCTGCAAAACTGAACAGTGCATCAGGTCTCTTCATGAAGATTTGATCAGAAGAAGACACAAGGTCTGTCTTGTTGAAATCTGCTTTTTTATTAACTTAATTCCTTTCCATAGGCATTAAGGACACACCTATTGGATTGATAATATTAATTTGTTTTAAAAACTTCTCAAAACCTGCCCGTTCTCTGAGCATTTTGTTATACATTGCTATTGCTCTTAAAATAGTCTTACATGAGAAAGTTTGCCATGCAGTGGATTGTACCAGACTGAGTCTTAACTCACCTCTCTGAAGGGTGAACCTGAAATCCTTAACTCTTCACCCTTCCAGAGGTGTCTGCAGCAACAGGTGCTCCATGCTTTGAGCATGGTTTAGATAAAGCTTGGGTTGTGCTTCTTCATCTGCTGTACCTTCTTTCTCTGCAGTTTCTCCTGTTGTCCATACAGTTAACCAGCTATTTTAAGGACTTCCTTTGGAAGAATGCTCTCAGAGCAGGTGGTGTTATGGCAGCTGTTCCAGAGGTGATGGCACTGTCTCGGTTTTCAAGCTGTTGAACTCACAAATAATAAATAGAGTGTTGAATGGTAAAGATAAAGACGTGATAACATAAGCAGCATAGTTATATACAAGCAGCTATATGAAAAAACAGGGTAAAACTATGATTACTTGAAGTGTTCTTCCCACTTTCCTCTGCAAATGTACCTGTTTTGAATGAACAGTAATAAAAAATTGAAAGAGTCAACCTAAAAGCTCATGATGAAGAGTTCAGTGGGTTAAAAGCAGTTTTTAATAGTTCCATTATGTGCTTCCTATCCAGGTAGTTCTATAATTTGAGGGTTATGTTACTGAAATATGATAACTCTTTTTATACAGGTAAACAAACATTAAAGATATTTGATGGGAATGATGCAGTGAAACGCAACCAATTTCGACTGATTTCAGTTCCAAGGATTGCCAAAAATGAAGAAGTTGTGGTAAGATACCCAGTGAGGGTCAATATTCAGTGTGATAAAGGGGCACATGACTGTATATTACAACAATTTTACAGATGTAACTCAACAACAGCAAAATCTGTAAATAGCAGCAATATTTCAGTGTAATTTGACTTCTTCATGTAGAGCTCTTATTTTTGAGCATCTGAAGAAGTGGTGGCCTACATATCTATAGCATAGCAGGGACCATAGCATATCACGTGTTAAGCACTCATTCTTCTCTCTGTGACACATGTCTGATTTTAGTGACGTGAACAATACTGGATAATTAGTTCCTTAGATCTTGCTCCTCTTCTACAGTATTCAGTGGTTTGACACTTATCCTGGACAGCCACCACTATTGCACTTTAATGAATCAGCCTTGAAGAGTGAGGCATGCTGTAGTCACTCCTTGGCTGTGAAAATAATTAATTATTGATCACATAGTAGCCATTCCCTAGGTTTTCTAGTGCTCCGTCTGGGGTGGAAATGTTGCTCAGTACTAAACCAATTGCTTTGTACACATCTTAATTTAGTGGGCTGGGCAGAGAACCCATGCTGTGCAGAAATGAAGCCCAGTGCAGGTATGGAGTGGTGCACAGTAGAATTGAGCATGGTGAGGACTGAAAGTCATAAAGGACTTGTCACAGGAGTCTGGAGAACTTACTATATCAGAATTTTGACAATTTAAACCTACAACTCCTTGAGATTTTTAGCTTGATATTGTGCTCAAAATCAACAGAAGTCTTGAAAACAGTTTGTAGTGTTCTGCATGTCAAAGATCTTCAAGGAAAATTGTGTACAATGCTGAGAACACTTTTATTTAGGAGTGCTACTTGCCTTTCAAGCATATTTTATCAGGCTGGAGCCTATAATATCAAGGCAGGCTAATGCTGCTTCTCCCAAGTGACTTACTGGGCTGCATTCACTGTGGCATCTGTGTTAGCAGAGGTGCTGCAGCTATGGATCAGTAATCAATGTACAATTCCTGTGATTTCTTGCAACATCAGAGGACAGCCCTTGACTTTCCTCTTCAGAGGTGTGTGGGTTCAGGGCAGCCTTGTAGCTGAGAAGCTCACTAAATGTCAGCATCCCCTTAGTGAAAGAAGATTGAATAAGCAGAGCTGGGCACAACCAAGTGTGTCATTTACTATTTTCCTTGTAGACTAAATTTTATAGCTAATGTAGCTAACTAAATGAGTGTAGGTTTATCAGTGCCACATTTTTTACATTTGATCTATGGAGTTAAAATTACTATCACTTGACAAAAATACTGTGGGCTGTGCTCAAATCCATTGATATATCATTTTCTTATTGTATCATATGCTAAAATTTGTTTTCAAAACTTCACTCTTGTTTTGGTTTATGCCATTGCTATTTGTCCACTGTTCTGTGCTTAAAACTAGTGTTAAAGTTTGGTTCCATTAGTAAGATATTTATAAATATGTCTGTGGCTATACAGGTATTAATGGTGTCTTTTTAAGAAAATGATAATTCATCTTGCTGTGTTGTAGGAGGCTGCTTTGAGGGCATACTACATAAATGATGATCAGCAGGAATATGAGCTTCAGACCTTTACACAGCAGGCGCTGCTCTCTGATGATGTTATCAACAGGAATGATGCTGCAGAGGACAGCAACTTGGGCTCAGTATTCAGAGAATCTGTTCCAGAAGCTTGGATCATCAGAGCCAAACCAAAGGATGAGGAAGTGATCAGAATTTATCCTGCCTGGCTGAAGTGAGTGTTCTCCTTTAACACGAGGTTATCCTGCTTGGCTGCATTTGTCTTCTGTGTTCTAGCATGGTGTATTTCAGTTATTGAAGTTGCACAACTCTAACAAGAGAACGTAGTTTCAGGAATCTTCTGTTTATTTTTTCTGAGTGATTCCTATGCATATTATTCATTTCCATGCCTGGAAACATGCTCTTGGCTTTCTTTATGTGCACAGAACGTGCTATACAACTTGTGCTGTTCTATTGTCATGTGTTTGGCCAAGAAGATGCAATTTTAGATTAACTGCATTTGTAAACAAATGATGACATACACGTCACTTGAAAGCTCAGTGTTTTTTTGGAAGAAATATTGAGTAGGAAGAATTCAGTGTAACTTCTGATGTGAGAATAGGAGGTAAAAATAAAGAAAAAATATCTGTTCCATTTACCACTGAGAAATTGCACATTTTAAGCATATTTATCTGTGGAAGCAAGACTGACTGGTGACCATTTTTTAAGAGCAGTGAGATAAAATGTAAACATTTGTTCATTTTACTAATGCACCTATATTACGTTATATAAAAGACTTGCAGGTAAATCTATATATGGGAAGAGACTAATTTGCAGTGCTATAATTGAAATGACCAGTTCCTGCAGATGAAAGTCTTTGCTTATCTGTGTGGCTAATATCACATCTGCCATAGGCCTCAGTAAACATCTGTCTTCAACTAAGGCAAAATTCTGCCTGCCCCCACAGGAAATTTGCCACTTAGGTAAAACAGGTGCATGTACGATACGCCAAATGATTGTCCTAAAATAAGTATTTCTTTTCTCTTTAGGGTGGGAATGGCATTTGTTTCTCTACGAGTAAATAAGGATAGCACTGCACAGACTGTGATCAAAGAAGTGCTTCCATTACTTGGAAGGCAGGTAAAGAAAAGATCCTAAGCATGTCCATATCCATAATCATGTCCATAGTGGTGACCCTGGAGTGGGGTGTGTATGTTTTTCTCTTTAGAAAAGTTAGAGTCAGTCCATTCACAGTTAATGTGAATGTTGTTAATCTTTGGGAGATGATAAATTTTGACTGATACAGTGATGAAAACCTTCTACAGTCTAGATGGTAGATGAGGTTTCTCTGTACTGGAAGTTGCCATTGGTCTTTCTGGGTCAAGCAGACTTAATTGTATGAACACAATGATTCTGGGGGNGATCACCTCCCCCTCTGCTGCCCTCTTGAGCAAGTCTCGAAAGGGAGTTTTATCGTCATCCTGGTCATGATCCTCCAGCACAGGCCTCCTGAGGTCCCAGGTCCCATCACTGGTGTTGAAAACAAGAGGCAAAGAAGGCATTAAACATCTCCTTTTTGTCTACATCCCTATTTGTGAGGTGACCAACCTTGTCAAGCAACAGACTGAAGTTATGCCTGATTCTTCTATTGCTATTAACATATTTAAAAGACCTTTTTGTTGTCCTTCACAGTGCTGGCCAGCTTGAACTCTTAAGTGAGATTCAGCCATATATCACAGGTATCACAGGGTGTTAGTGGTTGAAA
>VWZY01006141.1:4150-16019 GCA_013399075.1 Chloroceryle aenea | reverse complement strand
CTGTCTCTCTTGAACTGGGGAGCCCAGAACTGGATGCAATACTTCAGGTCAGGTCTCACCAGTGCAGAGTAGAGGGGGAGCGGAACTTCCCACGATCTGCTGGACCTGCTCTTCTTAATGTAAATGTTCTTTCTCCAGTGGCAAACAGCATCTGTAGCTCTCCAGAACTGCAAGGAAGGAAACAAGTCTGAATAGCACCCATGTTCTTTACCACTTTCATTCCTTCACCCCTTACTGAAAATTAGTAGATGTATCTTCTAATCTTGGAGATAAACATTTTCTTTGGTAGATGATCTCTTTTCAGTTTGCCTGTCTTTCTTACAGTAGGTGCCGAGATTGCATGACCTCTAGGAAACATGTCAGTAGAATCTGCAAGTGTGCCAATGCAGTTACAGTCTCAATCAGGCCCAGATGTGGAGGCACAAAACTATAGCATGCACATTACATTTAGCAGTTGAGGCTTGAGAGCAGACAAGCAGAACAATGTGTTTCTGCTGCTCCAGGGAACAGCTGTGCTTATGGTGGGTCACCACCACCTTTTGTGGTTATTTACAGGGCATGTGTCTAGCTGTCTGCAGTAGGTGATCACAATACATCTCTGTCTAGGTGCACACAGCTGTGTTGTGCTATGTAGTGGCTCATTTTGTGCCACAGGATGGTTCTAGGGTTTGATTTCTGTCCTTTTCATCAGGTGCTATGGACCTTTTAACAAAACCTGTCTCATCTGAAAAAAGCAACTGTCAAAAAAGGTAGTTGGGACTTTAGGAAAGATCATCACATCTCTGTGTTTGGGAAGCTAATTTTATGTTGTAAGGGACCGAATTCCTTGGCTCAATTGCAATTTCTCTGATACTGGTAGTTTTTTAAAGGGTGTTCTTCTGTATGAAGATACAGACACAGGAAATCTCTTTTTAATATCCAGAATTTGCACAGGCTGAACATCCTTTCCAAGTCATTCTCAGCAAATTTAAACAAAAGAAAATTCAGGCAGTTGAGGCTTTTAACACTCCTGTTCATGACATGTAAACAAGAACATTTGTCCCCTGAGTTTGAAGGCCAAAAATTAAGAGAATTCTTCAATCGTGAGTGTCACATGTTTCCAGGATTGCAGTAATCCTAGTAAATGGTTCAACTCTTGGCTGTGCCAGCAATTCTCATACAGCTGCGAGGGACTTGGGTGGTCTCTGGCAGTATAGTTTGGAGAAGAGACTGTGGCACATGTGAAGAGGGTTTTATTCCACCAGTGCCAGTGGAGTCCCTCTGGAGACGGGGACCAGTCAACCTCCTTTTGCCAAGCCTGGTTTCTGGGCCATCTTCTCAAAGAGCACATACATTCCCAGTCCTGAACACTTTCTCTGGAAGGATACTATAGGTTGAGCTGCTGGTCAATGAAGAGGGGTAGAGTTAACCATGCTTTACAGGTGCCCCTTCACTATGGGGCTGTGAGGATGCTGATGTAGTTAAGGGCGCAGGAGCCTGACGCTGTGTATGGAAGTCTGAGTGTGAAAAATAAAGATTATTCCTGAGGAGTGGGCTGGGGGAAGAACATAATGGTTAATTTAAAAATTTTCCATCTGCTGTGTGTGCAGAGTGTTACATAACATTAATGTAAACATGAGTCAAATTATTTTTCATTCAGAAAATACATTTACATGTTACATCTTTTGGCAGATGGAGTGCTTCCAGAATTTCAAACTGGTGGAAGTGCTTATGGGCAGCAAGCAAGGTAAGTGAAGGAGCATTGCCCAAAGTCACATCTGTAACTGGTCTATTAACTACGCTCCCCCCCCACTTTTAACATAGTCATAGTTAATTTTTTACAGTAAATGACTTCACAAATGAAACTTCACCATCATGTTAAAATACTTAAATCAAAAGTGATGTTGGTTCTTTTCAGTCTTTTGCATTGTCTGGGAGTGTGATTCCCTCTCTTTGTTCATCCTCACATAAAGGTTTTCTTAGTGGTTTCTGGTGGGTATTGACACTTGGGCAAAGAGACGTGTTTTGGGGAGCCACCTTTAACTGACCAATTTTCTTAACTGAAGTTATTTAGTAAACCTTAACTGTAAAGTTCAGTTGGGTCCCTTCCTTCTCTCCTCTTTTCCTCTGACACTTGTCCCACAAAAAGAGCAAATCTGAGTACTGAGATAGTCCAAGGATTATGTGTGTGCATTATGAAGCACAGAAATACACACTCCTGGCATTGCTCAAGAGGTTCATGATCCTGCCGGAGCCAAGCTGGTGTTCTCCAAGTTCACATGCCTTTGTGCTTCATTATTTGTGAGCCTGCATGGAGAAATAAATAAAGCCACTGAAGCAGTCTGATGATGCCATGGTCACACCCAAGTAAATACCTTTTCAGTTCAGATATTACCCTGGTACTTTCACGTCTTCGTGAGCATTATCATTAAGTTGTTTTATAAAGTTATTTTAGCCTTGTGAATCATAGAATAGAATAGAATCATCTAGGTTGGAAAAGACCCATGGGATCATCATGTCCAAATGTCTCATGTTGGTTGGTTTATAGTGCTCTATTTTAAAGCATCATTTACAACATCACTTTAGCTGGAAGCTATTACAATTGTTTTACTATTTTAATAAAGTACAGAAGTTGGTTATTACTGTAGTTGGCAGGGAATGTAGCTTTAAAGTATTCTGTCAAATGGTTAGCTTGTTACCAAAGTACTGCTTGTCCTTTTGAGTGCCTTCAAGCTGTTTCAGCCATTTCTTAGAGGAGGGTGGTGTTTAAGAACTGTGAACAAAATCAGACTGTTCAAAATACTTCTGTGTTTCTTCAGTTGAATAATGAATAGGCCAGGTCTGTGTGGTCCTTTATGTTAATGTTAGCTGTATGCAGAGCTGTGAATTTTCCCTGACTTTTATTTTGTGTAATTTTTTGTCTAATTGAACCTGATAATAACAGTGCCTTTGAACATGTTCTTGCTGTCTCTAGTTCAGCGCATGGTCTTGGACAATCAGGAACTGATTCTTAACAGACTCAAGGACATAAGAAAGGTAAATCTGAAAAAGAAAACATGGTCCTTTTTTATAACGGAAAAAGTAAGTAAGCAGTTGAGCTTAAGCTGGTTTCTCTGTATACAAGCTCACTGCTTGAACTGAAGTTTGTTTCTGTTCATAATAGTCTCTAGGCATAGAGGACTTGATTGCTAAGTTCAGAACTATTTGGGATTTTGTTTCACTACAGTGTTTTAACCAAGTGTAATCTCATTTATTTTTCTTTATTTTGTAGACTTCAATACGTCAGATGAACCAAACAAGATTTTACATTGTGGAAAACAGTAAATCCATTGTACGAGTAAATTTATTTGTTGGTGGCCTTCCACCTCAGCTTTCCCCTGAAGAATACACAAACATTCTTAAGGATGAATTAGCTATCAAAAGTAAGTCAACGGGTGCATTTTGGGATATATTCACTTGTACAGAATAAAATGTAGTAGCATCTGTTGGTGCTTTTAATTATTTATTTTCCTTTACATTTTATGACCTTATTTGAAAAATCATTCTGCCTTGTACTCTCACGGTGGGCTTTTTTACTCATTTTAACTGGTTCATGGTTCCATGAGAGATGTGTCAGCTCATTATGCACAGAATTATTGTGACATAACTTGAGTTATACATTACCACACCAAATTTATTTTAGTGAAAAAGCATCACTTTTTAGAAGTGAACCGTAGATACTTTACGCCATTCAGATGATGGCAGGGCAGTTTAGTTCCCTGTGCATGAAAGCTCCTCAACTTCATTAATCTCTGACATTTTTTGCATGGTCTGTCCTCCGTGGTGTTTATGAGCTTTGTGCCTGGTCACGGAGAGAAGCATGAGCAGTGTGTGTACAAACATACAGGCAAGCACTTGGTGAACAGAATATGTTTTTCTCTTTCAAAGAACTGTAATTGATTTTTCATAATAGCCTTTCAACCAACATGTTCTATAAACAGTGTCAGGAATGCATCATGCTTCTTGCTTCAGGAAATGAAGCATTTTCCCCCATCTTTTATGTAACTTCAAGAGGAATTAAACTTTAAATACCAGAAAGAATTCATAGTCACCTTTTATGAAAATCAGTTTAGCTTTTCTAACTTGCAAAGTAAACTTAAGAGAGGGAAAGTGTTAGCTGGAGTTTCTCCCTATATTTGTATAACTTCTAGTATTTATTTATATTATATTTATGTAACTTTAAAAAATATGTTAAATATTTACTCTAAATGTACCCAAGTTTTTATGTGTTTATATTTTTACCCTTTGCAGCAAATGTAGTATCTATGAGTCATGTTTATCAAGCACAAGGTAAGCATTAAGGCTTTTAGTCTTGCAAACTATGTCTATTTTCAAAACTGCAGCCTAATGCTAGAAGCTCTAAGCTCAGGGTTGTGTTAATCTGACTACACAAAAATGCTTTTAGATAGAATGTAACACGTTATATTTATGTAAAGCAGTGCATTAGTGTTACCTTATTAAAAAAAAAAAAACAATGTAAAAGGTTGGCTTCATGCCTTATGTACCAGAAAGTGGTAGTATTTGATCATAAAAATGAGTTCTGAAGTTGAACTTCAAATGAAGAGTCTAACACCACTGAACTGTTAAGAGCACTTCAAGTATTCTCTATTCTGACTTCTAAAATACTAAAATTTGGTACTGCTCTTGAACTTCATGGCATTGTTTCACCATCACTGTTTCCTAGCACAATGTGGGGTGTGGTTCAGTGGCTGGAAATCTGAAGAAAATCAGTACACTCATCATTCATCCTTTGAGCTGTTTCTTTGCTTCTACTGTACGAATTTTATTTCAGCAAGGTTGGAGAAGCTGCCAGCCTTCTGAGAGCCAGAGCAGCAGTGGCTCTGTGCGGCTTTAGTGCAGTGGTCAGGTAGAGATCTGCATTTGATAAACCTTAAAAATGTGGAATTTACTTTTTGTACATTCAGGTGTCCATACCTGAGATGTTTTATGTCCTTTGGCAAGCTTAACTTTTCACATGTCCACTCAATGAATCTTTCTACAGCATGGTTTTAAAGACTGATGTGTGCTTCCTTTGTGTATTTGGTGTCTCCACATGGCTAGTTAATACTGCCTTTTCATAAGGAAAACTGTAAAGCTTTTCAGTGTGCCTTTTCCCTTTCATATCTGTCAATGGAGTATAGCTGCTTTTTGTGATGCTTCTCTCATGTTGTATCTTCCTTTAACCATGTTTTAAGATGCTTCTGTTTGTGTGTCATCTTAATGTTCTTTGTGGTTTTGCACTTTCTGAGTATTTATATGTTTATTTTTGTTTCTGATAACTTCCTGACTCAGTTATGGTTGCATCCAGATTGTGTTACCAGCTTACATCTCATATGCTGCCTTTTATGCACTTTGATCTTGCTCTGTTATCCTCCTCACTGTGTCTTACTTTAAAATAACTTTTATCTTCTCTTATTTTTCTCTTTTCCCTTCTTCCCAATCTTCTCCATATAGGACCTAAGCCAAAGTAAAGGTCTTAAATTGATTCCCACAACAAATCTTTGCATGTAATAATTCTTACTGAGATATCATCAATGAGTGGAAGAGCTGGGTTTTTATTAATGAAATACAAAGTGAAACCTGTTACCTTTGTCACTTTTACATGATGAGAATGGACTACTAGTTATGATAAAGTGTATGGAAGTGGACCATACTTCTGAAGCCCAAAGGAAGTCTTTAAATATGCCTCAGTTCTCTGCTGTTATTCTTCTTGTCCTCAAGCTGCTTTGGTTTAACAGAAATCTGGGGTGTGTTCAGGGTTAGGGAGGCTTAAAAAGCAAAACAGCCCAATTCACTGATAATCAATAACCACAACTGTTCCAGATTAACTTTTACTGAATAATGTTTTGAGTAAATGGAGTAAACTTTTGCCATAATATGATGATACTGTTTTCCTCAAAATAACAGAAAATATAAAAGTTATTTCTGATGCCTCTTTACAGGTGCTGTTGTACTCGAAATTTCATGCTTTTCTGAAGCTGAAAGAATATATATGCTAGTTAAAGATACCACTGTCAATGACAAACCTCTTCACGCCGTGGTGATTCCTGAAGTTGTGGTAAGAGATGGATTTGAATTTAAAATATGTCTTTAAAAGAAAAACAACTAACCTAAGACTTTTTCTGTTAGAAATATATGAAAATACTTTTTATTCAAAGGAGCCATACACTGAGTTTCTGTAAGTACTGTAATGAAAAAGAATAAACACTTGAGAGCCTGTACTTGAGAGCGTGTGTATGATCTACACCTGTGACTTAAGCCGCTTGTCCCGTTACTGTTGTCAGGAGTAACTACAGAACTATACAACTACATAACTATACAACTGTAAAGGGGAGAAAAACAATTTTTTTTTTCTCCTTATTTCTTTCAATGGTCACAAACTTAGGTGGGGTTTTAGTTTAGCTGTCATGTCTTAATGCTTGCAGCAACTTTGTTTTGGGTGGTAATTGTGTTTCCTCACTATCCATGAGGTAAAGTACTACTGCTAATTTAAAGTCTTTTCATTTCCCCCATTCTGTGGCAGAAGGATTTTGACCTTATTTAAATGTTGCATTGTGTATTTCAATGGAAAATAGTCTTTTGGAAGATTTAGTACAAGAGTCCTTTCACAAATTCAATTGTTTCTGATTTATTAATTTTTATGGTTACAAGTCACGTTTCTATGAGTCAGTTGGTTTAATAACAGGTTTCATGTTAACAAAGCAGATTCAGGGTGAAAAGAGAGAAATGGTTCACTGAGCAAAGTGATTTTTTAACCAGTATGAGGTAGGTTCTGTCTAGAAGGGAGTGTAGCTGTAGTTACTTTACACTGAGCTGTTGTATATCTTGCAGTTGCTGTCTTTCTGGGGTTGCATTATGGCAAGGGAAGTGAGGGTCTTGAGTTTCTCTTCTTAGAACTTCACAGAATGTTGAAAACTTAAAAAGTACAGTTAGTGGGAACATTGAAACAACTTCACATGACAGGGTCTTAAGCTCAGTAGACATTGTTCCATGCTTACATGCCTGCTTTTACCATTTAAAGAGTCCTATGCTTGTCAAAGTTTTCTGAAGGGAAAGATTTTTTTATATACAAGCAGATATTAGCGGCAGTGCTTACATGACACTGGCAAGATTAAAATCTAGTCCCCATCCAAAAAAAGGGAGAGCCTTGTTCATACAATCATAGGCATTATGCTTTGTGAGACTTTAGAAGCCAAGATCCTTCCTCATCCAAACTAGGTTTCATAGTTTCTGTTACAGAAGCAGAAGGCATCAAGAACATGATACTGCTTTCAGATGCTTGGTTTTGGTGGGTTTTAGGCAAATACATAATGAGCCTAGATTTGGTGCATAATGTTTAAGCTTAATATATTGCACTCTGCTGATGATGTGTGTCTGCTTTACTGACACTAGGTATGTTTGAAGGGAATTCTTGATGCCAGGGAAGTACAGATAATTCTACATATTACCTGATGCAAGATATTTTTTAGAAACTCCTGTTCAGGGGACTGCTTGAGATGAATTTCTAATATGTAAGGAGAAAAGGGGTGTATGTGTGCACATATATTTTGTTTCCATTTCAGCATGTATTGTTTATACTTGGTCATCTCACTGAAACGAGACAAGAGTTAATAATATTTCAAGTGTTGTTCATAGGCACTTTGGCCACCCAGCTTACACCATTTACTGATTACCCAGGGTAAACTAATGAGTGGTTGTTGACCCTACTTCAGGTAGCAGTTGGACTAGATGACCTCCTGAGGTACTTTCCATCCTAGATTATCCTTTTATCCTATGATACTATTAGCCTTTGTTTACACTTTGTATATGTGACCTTCTAAACACAGCAACAGGGAATACTTATGCAGGAACTGAGCACAGTGTTAAATTTATACTGTGTTTATCATTCTTCATGTTGGTGAAATATGAAGAAATTGGGAATGAAGGGCTAATGCATAGTATCAGAAGAAGAATGGATGATAAAACAAAGGCCACAGTGTTTTGGTTAATAAATGATTTTTCCAAATTGCAACTTAAATAGAAAAACAAGCCAACAAACCAAAACAACCCATCTTAAAAGTCAATAAAAGCACAAAAGTAAATTGATGGTTAGCAGGTTGCCAGTCCTCTGTTTTCCTGAGGTGAGATTTGCTTACTCTGTGTCTAATTCAGCTGCTAAGGAGGAGGAGACCTGTTTGTAGTCGGCCATGGTCAGGACTGCTGGAAGCAACTCATCTCTTATTATGGTTACTCAAAAGTTGAAATTCAGGATCAGTTTGCACTAACTGCTAGTTAGAAAGTCAAGCAGTTAGTGTGATCAGATGTGTTGATCTGTTCCGCTGTTTCATGATCTTTGGCCTTTTAAGAATTTAATCAAACACTTTTTCATTTCACGATATTAAAATAAATTACTTTCTTTGTTGGAGTGAGATAAAAAAAAAAATGGCTTACAAAGCTATTTAGCTGCTGTGTGTAAGGAGCTGCAGGGGCCCACCTAATTTACCAGAAATCCTTTCACAGAACTGGCAAAGAAGGAGAACAGCAGGAAGTTGTATGAGGCAAATACCATCAAAAAGCTGATGAGATTTTGTGGCTTTATCACTAAGTGCCACTTACCAGTGGAGTGCCCTCTGATGTGCTGTATTTGGGTTCCTTAAGAATAAGAGAAAGATATGTGGGAGTTTCCCAAACAGATAAACTTCCTCTTTCATTCATTCCACTAATTCCTGACACAAAGGTGTCCAACTCAAAAGCAAAATAGTTTAATTACCCTGTTAGTTGAAACACTATGACAGGTTACTTTCCACCCTTCTTCCACTGCCACAGTTCCCCAAAAAGTAAAGAAGAGTCTCCAGCTTCTGCTGTGTTGACTCAGCTGCTGCTCCAGTTGCATTGAGACATCTTGCACATCATTCCTCATTAGATGGAATCACTCCTTTCCAGCCAGGGTGGAGGAANAGCTCATCACCTAGGAACATGTGCTGTGGTGGTTGTGCTGGCAAGCCTGTGGCACAGAACACCTTGTTCTGCTTTGTTATGAGATGTGATTATACAGTACACTCAACCAAGAGGGGATTAGTTTGGATAATAAATACCTTGCCCCAGCCTGAAGCTGTGTTGTGCTAATCCTGACAAACTAAGCAGTTCACAGTGACTGTTACAGTGCCTAAATCACACAGCCTCCTTCAGCTGTCTCTAAGGAACAAGCACTAAATTCCTTCCTGAACGCCAGCCAACACAAAACCCCTCTGCAGATTTCACTTCTCAAGCAAATCACTGAAGCCAGGGCTGAAGAAGGGAGGGAATCCTCAGGCTGTGAGTCACACATCCCTTTCTGCCCGGTAACAGGCTGTGTCTGTAATTGCAACGGAGTGTCTACCTCTCAAAGCAACGCAGCAGCCCTGCTCTGATATACAAACGGTCATAGAGGTTTTAAACCCTACTGAAAAATACTTGTTTTCATAGAAGCTAGCCTTTATCTGGGGATTTAGCACTGTCTGTTATTCCTTTAATGCAGAGTGATGACAGGAAGTAACTTAACTGTAAGGCTAAGCACTTTCTAGAATACTTCTATTGAAGTTTAGCCCTAAATAGGTATTGGTATAGTTATGCATTTTCATTATAAAATACTTGAACAAAGATGGGTTTGAGTGACAGGACTGTTCAGTTTATACTACATAAAGATATTTATTGGCTCCAGACATTCTCCACTGCTGCTTCTAAGTCTTAGTAACATTCATGGTAAATGTTTCACTTCCTTTTCTTCTTTTTTTTATTTTCCTTTGGTACAATATTGACACTTGCCAATTAGGAAATGTAGATGGCTTTTTTGTATAAACTCTAAATACGTATTGCAAAAACACATGTTTGCTTGGGTAAGATCTCAGACAACTTTCCAAAACACAGCTGTGCTTTTGATTGCCTTGGAACTTACCACATCTCAGAAATCATTGTGATTCCCTGAAGATCTTTATGAATTATTTTAGTTCCTTGGGTTTAAACCCAGTGCTTTAGAACTTGCCTGTAAAAGCAAATAATATAAAACATGTTCAAGTGTCACTTCTAAGTGTCCAAACCCAGTATTTTTGAAACTGATTTCCTGGAGAAGGTAATCAAATGTTCTTGTCCACATGCAAGTAAGGTGTTTGTTTGACTTGAATGTTGGGCTGGTTTCTTTTGTCTCATTCATTGTTTTTGTTTACTCTGAGCCGCAGACTGAATATATTTTATTTCAATTATCTTCTTACCCACTTCTTTTTGAACCTCAAGAGTTTCTGGGTGTTGGACCTAGTGTGAGGTTTCAGAGAGCCTGTGTTGTTCAGAAAGTTCAAATGACTGGAGATTAAGTAATAAAAGGGCTTTAAAGAGGAAAAAAAGGGAAGTGATCAGGTGGGAAGTTAGGGCAGAGGAGAAACTGCAACAAGAAGTGCAGGAAAGGAACTGTTTGCCTTGTTACCTCATGGGATGTGGAGTTTCCTTTCAGAGCTCCTCTGCCTTTTACTGCTTGCAGGCTTTTCAAAGGACCATCCATAATGGGGTATGGCAGATGGTGGCACAGGATCTGATGGAGCAGTGAGAAGGGCGTTACTTCTGGAAAATCCAGAGCTCTGCTTACTGTTTGTGTTAATGCCTCTGATGGCTCGGACGGAGAAAACCCACTTCTTTCATTGGGCTGTTTGGATCCTTGAGCTGTTGACTCAACAACTCAAGAAGTCCTTCCTTTTTGTGACAGTGGCATGCATTATTTTCCTTAGACTTCCTTTGCTGGCTACAGATATCCTTTCTATGTGCTTAACAGAGATAAATATATTGCCCTTGTTGTGTGTTGGGCACATTGAATAATTGCTTCCCCTTTTCCAATAAAGCCTGAATATGGAGGTGAGAGATGATTAGACCTTGCAGTGGTCAGTGTAGCATGAAGGTGGCTCCTCTGGAGGAGGCTGTGTGGACAGCTTTGCAGCCTGTATTACAAACCTATTTGTTTTACCAGCAGTGAAAACTTTACAGTAAAACAAAATTTCAGGGCTTTTCTGGCTCTTTGTCAGCCAAAATCCAGAGTTATGCCCACAGTCAGAAAAGCCTACCACCCGTATCTCATCATCCACAAGGAAGAAAAGAAGGGTTATAGCTGTAGGTGACTCCCTTCTGATGATAACANTGAGGCAACAAGAGGAACCTTGTTGTCAGTGCCAACTATGGGGTGGGATCAAGGGGAGCCAACTGTTGTAGTGNAAGGATGTCACTAGGAAACTTCCTAGCTTGGTGCAGTCCTTGGACCACTACCCATTACTGATCTTCTGTGTAGGTGGAGACGAAGCAGTAATTAGTAATCCAAGAACAACTAGAAAAANGGACTTTACAGTACTAAGGGACATGAGTCAGACAAGGAACATAATCATGACCCTGAATTGTAGGAGAGCAAAATTCCATCTCTTCAAAAAGTTAGTCAATAGACACTCTGGTAAATGGTTCTCGGGGAACAAGGGTGGAGAACATTTCTGGCAGGTCTTTAAGGACACTTTTCCATAGAGCACAAGAGCTCTTGATCCTCAGGTGTAATCAAGCAAGAAAGGGAAGAGACCAGCATGGCTGAGTCAAAACCTGACAGTCAAACTAAAAGGCAAGAAGGAGCTACACAGGCAGTGGAAACAGAGACATGTATCCTGGGAAGAGTACAGAGATGCTGCCCATTGTGTAGGGATGGGGTCAGGAGGGCCAGGGCACAGCTGGAGCTTAACTGGGCAAGGAATGTGAAGAATAATAAGAATAGGCTTCTACAGATACACCAATGAGGAAAGGAAGGTTAAAGAAAATGTACCCCCCACCCTGCCCCAAGATGAGCAAGAATGGCAAGCTGGTAACAACAGATGAG
>VWZY01006140.1:29770-42819 GCA_013399075.1 Chloroceryle aenea | reverse complement strand
TCACTCTACCGAATAAATAAACCACGAACATCTCGCGGACAGGATATGGCCTCGAAAGAACAAACAGCATCCAGACATCCTCCCCGACGTGGAGACTGACACCAGTCTCCCATGAAGGACATTCTCCCTCCTGCCCGCTGCTCCCCAGCACGGCCCTCAGACCCCCACCTCACCAAACGAAAGCAGAGGCACCCGAGAGAAGAAAGCAGAAGTGCACCTAGAGAGAGAAAAGCTCACGGTAGCCACCTCTGAAGAGCTCGTACCCGATACCTGTAGGTTGTACACTGTGATGAAGGCCTGGAGAGGTTTCCACGTGCACACGGGTTCGATCCGTAACAANGTAGGTTGTACACTGTGATGAAGGCCTGGAGAGGTTTCCACGTGCACACGGGTTCGATCAGTAACAACACGTGAGGGACACACTTACCTTTGCCAGAACACGCCTGCATCCCCTGCTGGGCTCTACGTGAGCCCGACACAGAGAAGCTGTTCTTAGCAGAAGCACGCTGGGTTAGCCAGAGAGGACAACCTTACAAAGAAAGGAGTTTCTCAACAGATGCTCTGGAAAATGCCTCTCCTGAATGTGACAACCTGAACTAGAAGAAAGGCTTTTGGTGATAGCAGAGGACACGGACGGAGCCACTGCAGTGACAGCAAGTGCACCATACCTGACGGGCTGGGGGACGGCAGCCGCCGGCAGCCCAGCTCAGGAGCTGAGCTCAGACCAGGCTGCCAGCTCTTGTGACGTGGCTGGGATGATGCTGGCACGAGGCTGCGAGCATGAAGAGTTAGGAAGTGCTTGATGGACAGGGGCACGCTCCCACCCACTGCCAGGGCAGCACAGTGCCAAAGGCCAGGGCAGGGCCATGCTATCTAGCTATCAAAAGCCCTTTAGCATGGTAGCAGCCTCCATGTGTGAAAGAAAAAAGTAAAAACAGAGGATTCTTCAGCACTCAGGTAGGGACCTGTTTGAAGAATCTCGGGTCAGAGATCAGTGATCCCTAGAAGCAATCATCCAAGAAACACCCCACCTCTGGCAGTAACGTTTTGCCTCAAAGACTTCCTCCTGAAGCCTGAAGTGGACAGAGACTCGGGTAGGAAGTACAGATGAAAAACTGTTTCCGTAGGTGGTTAAGGAGCTGCCAAATCCATCCCCAAAACAGCTGCATTTCAGCACACAAACCTTGTTGTGGGAGGGGGAGGCTGGCAGGCATATAATTTTAGAAGAAATGAAACAAAAACAGTGATCCTTTACGGGAAAGAAATGTTTAAAAAACCGAGAGAAGCCCTCCCAGGGCCCGTCTGCAGACAGCAGGGGAGTAACTTGCTTCCACACCAAGGAACAGTCTGACAAGACCTTGCAAAAATAGCAACGTTCTGCCCTTCAGCCGAACCTCCCGAGCCCATCCGAGTGCCCACACACCTCCGCAGAAAATTAGTCACAAACACTTTGGTTTAGACCAGCCAAAGTTGAACTTCTGCACACTCACAGCCCGGCCTCCCAAGGACTGATTCATGTTTCCCACCACTCCCTGTGGGCAGGGTTTGGGTCATTTCACAGTTAAGTGCTGACCAGGGGCCAGGACCTTGACTGTTACTCGGTGTACGGGTAGTCTTCGAGTGGTATCTGCCAGCAGCAGAATTATTCCAGCTGGTCCACTTGTACCAGGAATGGGACTGGCTGGAAGGACACATCCCTACAGGCACTCTTCTGCCAGTGGAATATGACTCAAACCTGGGAGCTAAACACCCTGATGAATCCAGGAGCATTTGGTCCCAGTGCTACGGGACCGAGAGGCGCAGCGCCCGACTCGAACAGGTAACTGTGTTTATGCTGCTCCTCAGCAAGATTCCTGACTCCTGTCTAGAAATAAAATAAAGTGAATTTTAAAAAGCCCGAACAAGTGTTTCATAGTAAACATGGAATCTGGATCAGCAAATCACAGGCACAACAGCATCAAGAGTTTCTCTCCTGCTCCTCCTTTTGTCCAGCACAGCAGGAAGTAGGCTCCCCCTGCTCTGCCAGCAGCTGCCAGAGTGGCTGCAGGCACAATTCATCCGACCCACCTCCTGCTTGCAGTGCTGTTCCCAGCAACGCTTAACTCGGCCACCATGCCAGGTACTGGGATGCAGATGCTCTGCTGGGTGCACTCCTGCCAGTCCTCAAGCACAGCAAGAGCCTTTCTGTCTGCAAAGAGTCTGGTCTACAAGGCTGCTCTGGGGACACGTTTTTGACACAGCCAGGAACCCAGTGACTGCTGCCACCTGCAGCTTGCATCAGCCGGACAGAGCCAGAGATTCCTCCGGTATCCTTCGGGCCTGGCACACCTGTCCCCAGGCAGCCTTGCAGGACAGCTCTCCCTGTTCTACTTCATTGCCACAGGACTGAAAACCCTCCGAGAAGAGATTTTCCTTGGGACATGGCAGCTCCTTTTAGGGGTGGAAGAAGCAACAATAGTCTGGAGGTGTTAGGGGTGAGAGCGGGCGGCCGTTCTGAGCGCTGAGGAGTGGGAGGTTGGAGTTACTGAGAGCTGTGGGAGGAAAGCTAAAAGCAATCATTGAAAAAAAAAGAAATTAAGAAGTCCTTTCTGTCTGATGCAACTTGTACCTTGGTACATATGTGAAAGATAAGTCACCTTTTGGAACTGGTCCTAATGAAACGTTTCTGGTTTTTCCAATACAAGACATAGTAACTTTTCTCCTAAATGGTTGCTGCCACTGTTGTCAGAACTGAGGTGAGGAAGGCCGGCAGCGTGTGCATGCACAGGCACCCACCCCCCCAGCCAAACCTGAGCCATCTCCCAACCCCCCATCTCCTCCCAGTGTCCTATTTGCAGAAGTATTGCTCAAGAAGTTGGGTAAAACTACAACAAGCAGGGGAAGAGGATACAGCTATAGCTGGAAAACAGGAGAGTCAATGATTTCTTCCCTCCCCTCCCCATCCCACTGCTTCTGTTGCTCAGAGACATGACCCGTTATCAGAGGAAATGTCCATTTCCTTTCTCCCCCCACATAACCCCCTTTGGTGCTGGCTGTGCAGCGCTTTCTTTTGATAAAGGCACCTTTGGAAAGCACTGACAGCCTGAAGCGCAACGCCCCGACGCCTCCTATTTACACCTGAGATTAACCCTGCTGCATCTCCCCTGCCCCCAGCCCCAAAACTACCCCCCGGGGCTGCAGCAACAGCACGGGGAGAGCAGGTACCACAGGAGGCTTCCCACGAGCGGCCACGCGAACAAAAACACACCCCACACACACTCTTTGCCACGTGCAGCCACCCGTGCGCTGCCCGCGTGCTTTCCACGTCACACAGAATACTTCACCATGTCCGTCTTATCAAAGACAACTTTGGTTGCAAAGTAAATGGCTACCAGGCCAAAGCCAGCAGCTGACACCATGTAGGCAGTCACCGACTGCGTAAACTGGACGATGGACCCCATGACGAGGGAGGGGACAACCTGAGAGAGGAGGAAAGCACTGTCCAAAATAGCCAGGTCCAGGCAGATCCCTCGGCCAGGAGCCGCCGAGTCCGGTTCTCCCACCATCATCATGAGCGAGACGTCGCAGGAGGAGCTGACGCACAGAGCCGAGCCGGCGGCTGGAGGAGAGGAGGAGGAAGAGGAGGAGGAGAAGAGGCTCCCGCTATGTCCATTTTGGTAAGGCAGCTTCTGGCTGGAAAGGTGGCCTTTAGAGAAGGCTGATTTCTTGTCCAATCGGGCCGCGTCTTCCTCCTCTTTGCTCTTGTATTTATGCAGGAACACCTGTGGGGAAGGAGGAGGACACGTGAGGAAGGAGCCAGGAGGGTGGAGCCCAGCGAGCGAGGCGGGGGGCAGAGGGGGCCCCGTTTTCTGTGTGAGAGAACAAAACCGCCCTGTGCTTTGTGCGCGCTGGGTCAGCTATGCGAGGTGGGGAGTGCCTGCAGTGAGCCTGGCCCACGTGAGATGGCCTCAAGGAGCCAGCCTGGCTTTTCCTGACTGGCACGGGATTCAAAGCAGCCCTGACTCACTTGGGGAACCCGGCCAAGTGGTGCTTTTATTGTGCTGAAGCTCTGGGGCTCGGCAGATGCTGCAGCCCAAAGCCAGCCCAGGCTCTGCCTGGGGACACTCCATGCTGAGCCCTGGGTTGTCATCTCCTCACTGGGTGCCAAGGGAATCGGGGCACCCCATCCTGAAATCACCCGATGCACACTTGCAGGACAGGAGTGAAGGGCCAGAGGCAATGTTGGACACATGACAAAGCTGCTCCAGTGTGAGCAGAAGAGTTCCTAAAGTGGCTGACTGGGAACTCAAACCCTTCCTGCAGAAGAGCCCATTGGGCAGCTGAACAGTTCAGGACACTTCTCTGTATCTGGGAGACTTAAAAGTGACACCAGTCAAGATGGCAGAGTGCTGGAACTTGGGAAGGAGCTCCTTCCAGAGCTCTGCCACAGACTGGGCACCCATGACCTCAGCTGAGTTCCTTCCTCTGCCTGACCTGAGCCTCCTCACTCAGGCTGGAAAAGGAGGGTGCAGGGAAGAAAAATCTTTTTCTTCTCACCCTTTTTTGCCTCACTCTGCTCAAGCTGTGAGATCTCTGGGGCACTGCTCACTCAAGCAGTATTCACACAGAGTGTTTGGATCAAAAAGTTCTCTACGTTAATGCCAACAAATAATGGGCAGTCATGTGCAGAGAGTGAAAATGCTGCAGAGCTCCAGCTTTAAAACTCCAGGGCATTTACAATTATGCACAACCACTGGTCTGCATGGGGTAGAGCAGATAACGAAGGGCACGTTAATCCATTATCCGCATGGTGAGGTTGAACAAAGAAAGTAAGGAGGAAAAACCAGCACCTGTTTGAGAGCAGGGAGCACTGTGCCCAGCCGTGGGGCTCAGAAGTGCTCGCCTCAACCACCCTGCTTTTTGCAGGAGGGACCTGGACACCCATGGAAGGAAGGAGCAGCTGGTGCAGGAGTGTGGCCATCCTGGGGCTCCCAACCCTCCTGGCACCCACCCAGCTGCACCCAGCCCTGCCCCAGTGTGTGTCAGCACCAGCCAGGCTCTGTTCATGCTGCCCCAGGCCACGGCTGCAGATCTGTAGCACAAACTGTTTCAGATTCGATGGGAGAAGAGAAACCTGATGAGAGAAAAACTTTACGAAATAGCAGTCGTCTTCCAAAGGCTTTAGCTGGGCCCTGCTCAGCTGCTCACTGTACCTACCCTTCAGCTCCTCAGTTCTGCCAAGGCTCATGAATTTACGCTTAAATGCATCAATCTGGACTGTCACTTATCTTATGTGGAGCTTAAAAATCCTCTCACGTGCCTCCCATTGCCAGCAGACTTCAAAGCAACTCAAACCCCAGCACAGAAAAGGCATTCATTGTGTGAGCCAAATAAGGATGTCCCCCCCAGTTCCAGCCCTTCATCTTTGACACCAACACTCCCAGAAGCCCGCTCAGATGCCCTGAAGGCCCATGCCACATTTTCTTGCTTTCTATACTGATGTGGGGTAGGACTTCAGAGATACCAGTTCTGGCAGGGGTCTTTCAATACCTAGTGTGGAGAATTAATTTAATCCTAGAGAAAATGACTTAAACACACACTCACAGGAATGAGCTCAGTGAGAATTTATGCTTTTAAATCACCCCTTGTAAGACAGGATACAGCCACAGGAGTCACTGGTGCCTCAGTCAACAGCTTCACCTCTGGAGCTGATGGGGAGCAGTGGGAATGAGGAGCTTTGCTCTCCCTCATGTCCCGCAGAAGGTGTGAATGCCCACCGTGCATCTCACCTCTGCCCAAGCTCCGAGGTGCTGTTAGAGCATGCAGATCTTTTCCTCCTGTTCTAGGCAGGGTTTAGTGGCCATGCAGAGATGAGAGGACATGCAGGAGAACAGAGCGACTTACAGAGGCTGTGCAAAGCAAGGAGCTCCAGCTGAGGTGGCCTCGCAGGCTTTCGCCAACGATCCCGCACAGGGTGGAAGCAACAGCCACTCTGGATGCTCCTTCCGCTGATTCGCTTCAGAAGGAGTGTTTAAAGTGGGAAAAAAAATAAAAAAAGTGAAAAAAAAAAGAAAGAGAGGGAAGAGAGGAGGCAGGAATGAGGAAGGCAAACAAAAACGATGACAGATTTCAACAGTAAGGAAAAAGAAGAGAACAGAAATGGGGAAGATGGAGAATTTTCTGCAAAAGGCATTTTAGGGACTACTTGTGGGGTCTCCCCACAGCCTGCTGCAAAGTAACTGGCAAGGAAGGAGGAGCTTTCAAGTCAGGGCAGCAGAGAGACCAAACCCAGCTAAAGCCCACACCTCACTGCAGTAAGAGTGTTTCCCCATCCAGCCTTTGGCACACAGTTGGGCATGTGGCCCTGGCGTTCCCAGCCTGCCGAGCTGGCTTCCATTCCGTTGATATCACGACCGTGGGAGCTCCCAGACCAACCAAAGCTTTTGCAAGGAACACCCCTCCCTCGTACCCCTATTTTGACAGGATGCCTGCTGCAAATTGGGATGGGTTGGTCAGAAATATTTGTCCAATGTGAACATCTGGATGCCTGTGGTAAAAACTCCTACTTATTTCACTGCAGAGTGAACCGCCTGCCATGGGGATGAAAGAGCTGCTCTCAAACCACAAATTAACTTTGCATTTGCAGCACAAGAGAAACTCCTATTAATCCAATGTGCAAGGCAGGAATCTCCTAGGACATCTCCACAAGGATAACATCTGTGGGGCAGGGTTACTGGCTTTTGTGTTGGTGTTAAAAGTTTCACAACATTTCTTTTTCTTGGAGCTGGGGGAATAGGAAGAACCTCAGCTTTCATTCTACTGATCTTCATGCTGTGGACAAAAGTGGAGAGCAGGGCCTCTAAGGGCTGAAAGTTCATTGGGTTTTTAGCACCTCTTGTTGGTAGTGCTACAGAAGGCACACGGGTCTAACTAACCCACAGCAGTTTCCCTAGGAACACGTGGAACACACAGGAACACAGGACATCCCTTTCCATGCGGCACTCCCAGCTGGTTTCTCCCACCTTGCCCACTCCCCACTTTGTAAAACTGCAGAATGCTTGCTGCGAGCAGGGGCTGCCTAAGGAAGGAGATGCAAAACTCTCCCATCTCCTCCGTTTCAGATGAATCTTTGGAGAGGACCCGGCCTGGAGACAAGAGGCACCCCTGGAAGACCTTTGCACACAGGCCCGTGTTTCTGTCTCATGGGCTGAACCGGCTGTGCCAGCTACAAGAGGCTGGCCAAGCTGTCCTCACAGCTCCCCAGCACACCGGCCTCCGGAGCAGATCCCTACCTGTTTTTCATGGTGATACAGAGATGCCAGAGTGTATGGCAGGATCTGGAGTGCAGAGAAGGTGAAGCCTGTCAGAGCAGCGGAGATGGTGACAACGGTGACGCTGTGGGAAAGGCACATGACGGAGGCGGCCGCGGGGAAGAACACCACGCTGGCCAGGTAGACTGTCCGTGTCCCAAACTGCTTCACCATCCGGTCCATGATTGTCGAAAAGAAGATGGATGTGGTGCACTGCAGGAAGAGGCCCAAGCTACCCATCCGGACACCTGCGGGTAAGCAGAGGTGGTGAGACACTGCCCTGACTGCACCCAGGCTTCACACAGCCAAGGGCTTTTGGGTGCCCTTTGGGGCCTGACTCAGTGCAGTCCATGCTGAGGGTGGCACAGCTGCAAACAGCCCTGACAGCTACACGGCTGGGTCAGAGCAGCATCAGAGCAGCATCACCTAACGTATCTCAGGGCCACACTGGCCAGAGCGCAGCTCCCACACTCCACCAGCAGCACCCCAGTCTAACCAGCTGGGCAATGGGAATCCAAAAGCCACTCTTTGTCTTTAGAAGCCATTGTTCACACCTTCCTACACCTCGACCCAAGATCTGTCACCCGCTGGTGAACCAGGATCTGTTGTTATCTGATGTGAAAGCGAGCAAGAGAACAAAAGGAACAAGGAATTGTGCTTAAGCCAAGGTAAAGTGCACGCCATCCACTGAATGACTGCACTATGTGGCAGCAATCCGGACCTTACCCTTTCCAAAGATCTATCAGATTTCAGGGAATTAAAACCATTAACTCTTTGGAGCAAGGATCATTACTCAACACGTGTTTCTATGACAGCCAGCACAATGGAGGCCTGACCTGCTGGAAGCCATACAGTGCAAGTGTTAAATAATAATTAAGCTCTCTCTAAGTTAAACAGCCCCTCGGCACAAAGAGGCAGTGTACTGCAGGGCTCACGGAGGCAGCCAGTGGAAAACTCAGAGGGCAACACAGCCAGTTGGAGGAGGAGGGCCAGGAAGGTGCCTCTGAAAAGAAAAGACTTAGCTTGGGGAGAGGGGAAGAAGGGCCAGAGAGCGAGTGGAGGCCCTGGCACAGCGCTGCAGCCAACACGGGACAGGTGGCCACAGCAGCGAGCAGGTCCCGCGCCGCAGCGAGCGGGACCCCGCGGTCTGGACGTGGCAGCCACAGACTCCAGGGGTGAGCTCTGTCAGAGAGCACCAGAGACAGGGGTGAGAACTGGGGAAGCTGCTCGAGGGCTCCCCAGATACGACTTTGAGAAGGGAACCCCACAGCAGCAGGACAGGAAGATGCAGCAAAGCCCACCTCCCTGCTGCTGAGCACATCCCGGCTTTCCAAGCCCTGCTCTCCAAGGGATGGGGAGCACCATCACCCTGCATTTCCAAAGGAGGAAAAAGCAGTGAAAGGACCTGGCAGCGGCACCCACAGCTTGCGGACAGAGCCGGATAGGTCCTGTTCAGTGTGCAACCTGCCAGGCTGTTCTACCACTTAACGATACAGCCCCGGGCCAGGGCTGTGATCCCGCATCTAGTTCTGTGCTGGGCACCTCAGAAGACAAAGAGGTGTTTGCTCCCCTGTGCAGTGCTCTGGAGGCCACAGGGGAATGTTTTTTCCTGACCCATCTGCACTAAGTCTAGCTGCCCGTAGTGTGTTCTGCATTCCTAGCAGAGCTGAGCCCATTCACTAAACCCTCCTGTCCTAGGGAGCAGGTGCTGCGGCCTCAGGGCAGCTGGGTCACTTCTCACCTTCATCGTAGTGGCGTCTGGCATCGGTGCCTGGCTTGGCTCGGGGGACACCGTGGTACAGCCCTTCCCCAACAAAGTCTGTGTAGAACAGCATGAAAGTCATGAGTGCCATCCAGCTGCAGAGCTCGGCCACAAACAGGCGCCGGATGACCTTGGGGATGCGGCAGTAGAGGCTGTGGAGCCGCGGCACCAGCGTGCAGAGGTTTCTCAGGGCCTGCATCACGTGCCTGGCCTGCAGGAGACATGAGCTCCTGGAGAGCTGGCAAGAGCAGCAGGCAGGAGGTGAGGGCTTTGGGGGAGCGTCCTTCAGCGCGGGGCCATCCAGGACATCTGCCTGGGTGGCTGCCTCCTCTGTCACGAAGAGCGTGGCCAGCACACAGCCGAGGAAGATGATGGCGAGGAGGCTGAAGAGGCAGGTCTCCTGCCCTCCCAAGTAGGGGGCCAGAAAGCTGCCACCCCAGTCAATGGCTGGAAGCAGGTAGCCGATGCAGCCCCCCAGGCTGATCATGAAGGCGTACATGGAGAAGGCCTGGCGGCAGTGGTCTGGCTCCTGGAAGAGGTCTGAGAGCAGGGCCTCCAGCGGAGTGAAGCAGACCTGGCCGCAGAAATCCAGCAACCCGATGCCCAGGATGAGGAAGGTGATCTCCAGAGGGCGAGTGTTGAGGGCAAACAGGCTGGCCAGGCTGCCGGCGTGGGGGATGACGAAGAGGCTCAGCAGGACTCCCAGGCAAAGCACCCAGATGAAAGGTCGCCTTCGGCCGTAGCTGCTGTGCCAGTGGTCGCTGGCGGATCCAATCAGAGGGACAAAAACCAAGCCAAGGACAGGTCCTATCCCTGGAAAAGAGAAAGGAGGTGGTGTTACGGGGACAGACCTGGAGGACACTGGGTGTATGCACTGTAGAAAAAGGCTGGGGTGCTTCAGGACCTCGGTAACCTTCAGTGGGTCACAGCCCCCTCCTCCAAAGGCAAGGCTGCCCTTGAAATAAGAGTAGCTCTACAAGCACCCTGCGCAGAGGAGCCTCCATGCCATTGTTTGCCCCTGCCCTCCAGACCCAAAGGGGAAGCAAGCACCTTGAAGACAAAAGAACAAGTGCCTACCTAAAACCATGGTCATAAACTTCTCCTCCACCCCCACTTCCAGCAGCAGTGGAGGCACGTAGGTTATCCCAGCAGCCAGACAGACCTCCAGGCCGAACGTCAGGGAGTTGACCAGCAGGAGCTGGGTCTTGTGGTTGTGGAAGAACATGCTGCCCCAGGCCCTCTGAGCCATGACACCCCTTACTGAGAGAGGGTTGTGTTGCTCTGGCTGCAGCACTCCCAGGGATGCCCCACAGGCAAGGTCTGGAGCTTCCCTTCCTGGTCTGCTGGACAGATGCTGCCTCCCATTTTTAGTGATGGTGAATGAACCGTCTTTTCCTCTTCCTCTTATTGCAAGATGTGGCCCCAGCAACGTCGAGTCCGGGCATGGGCAGGCAGGGATCCTGCTCCAGTCTTCCCCTTCTGCTCACATGCTGTGGTCTAAGAGAAGAGAGCTTGTTAAACACAGAGGGCTCCAGGGCAGGGGAAAGGGCTAAAACCAGGAACCACACAGACACGTCATTGCTGCAAGAGTCAGTCCCCATCCCACGGGGCTTGCAGGCACAGGAGGATGAAGAGAGGACATCTGGGAGAGCCGTGGGGTTAAAAGGCACAAGTGACATTGGTGCCAGGTTTCTCTCCAAGGGCTCAGGACAGGTGAGACAGGCACCTGTCAGTCACGCTTTGGGAAAATCCAATCCTGCCTTCGGGCTAAGGGAGCTCCAGAGACCTCTCGGCGCCCTGTCCAGCCTCACCTTACAGATGGGCAGCTGTAGCAGAGACAGAGCAGTTAGGGTCCCCTCTCCCAGTCAATCAGCTGAGAGCCCCTTCCAAGGCTGAGGGCTGCAGGCACTCCCCTGCAGTCACAGGGGTCACCTCTGCAGACCCACACCTCTGCCTAACGCCCAGAGCATCCTCCACGATGCTCTGCAAGCTCCCAGGGAACCAGTTTCACCCAAGTCCTGTCTCCAGCCTCTGAGATGGAGCACAGAGAACAGATGGTGCCTCCATAGAGTTTCACAAACAAACCTGACCCACTTTAGCCTCAACTAACAGTGAATGGCAATTACCTTACTCATTAGTCTGAGTCATTTATTTGCCCTGTAACGTGCTCCCTCCCTCCAGCCTTCTTCAGAAGGGAGAGGCCACCAAATCATGACAGAAGCTACAGATGCCTTACTATCTAATGAGCCTACCTATTCTCAGGACTCACACAGTCTAACTCATCACCCTAAATGACCCACCGCTGAGTTTCTCCACGGGGACGAGTCACAACAGGTCCCACTGCCCTGAACATGTTTCAGCCTATGACCCATTCCTGGACTTCGCAGTGTGCTCCCCATTTGCACAGAAGCTTCTGCCTCCTGTCCCACCACAGCACAGCCCCCAGGCACTGTGGGCCCTTTGGATGAGGGAGGCTGAACAGAACGTGAGAGACGCAGGCGGAGGAGTTCATCTCCACTTGCTCCCTCCCTGGCTGCAGGGAAGCCGTGTTCCTGCCTCTACACCCCCTCCCTGCCAGAGCAGCCTGCTGGGATGGAGCTTCTCCTGCCTCGCTGCAGAGAGCGAGCCCATTAGAAGAAATGAGGTGAAACCCCAGTTTACACCCCGGCACCCCTTTAAATTCTTTGCTTTGACTACAGGGGAGAGGAAAAGGCTCCTACAGGGAAGGTCTCCAGGTCAATGCTCCTTCCTCCTCAGCAGCTGAGGCAACCAGCGCTGGAGGCCACGCTTGGTGGATGCGAGCAAAGCTCTCCACCCCTGGCTGCTGCAGAGGAGAGGCACCGCTCCTGAGCTGAGGAGTTGACAGGCTGCCAATTACACACAATAAGGCCTGATTATTTTCCTTCCAGGATCCCTCACCTTCCCCCTCCACACTCTGCCCCAGACCTCTGACTGTCACAAGATATCTCCTTTTAACAACTGCGAACATGTAAATGACTCGCCCAAGGTCAAACAGCAACCTAAAGGCAGAGGGGGAAGAGAGAGGGTTTTCCTTTAATCACTAGACAAGGCTTCAAAGGGATACTCGGAGGCCCCAGATACGCTCAGCCTTACTTCAGATGCACTCTATCTGCAAGGAAGCAATTGGGGGCAGCAACCACCTCGCTTAGATGTGGGCTAGACACAGGATGTCTCAGCCTTGTTCGGTTGTGATGGGTGCCCAGCTGGCTGACAGGCTGGGGATAGGAATTTAAGCTGCAGCCCCCCAGCTCCAGCAGCAGGAACCCCTAGCGAGAGGAAGCAGACAAGCCAAAATTAACCGAGACACCATCACTGAGCTACACCTTGAAAGGAGATGTGATGTCCACTGCCTGCTGTAGTCTGGGGTCTGGAGGGCTTAGGGCCTGACCCCAGGGTGAGCCCCAAATGTTAAGTAAAGATGTCTCTCACACACACACGGGTTAAAAATGGGTTTCTTCCTTTTTATCACAGCAGCATCTTTAGTACCAGGGAGGGGGCCAGAATCTGTGCACCCCCCCAAGCAGCTGAGAAGTTCAGGTGAAGGCAAAGAGGCTTCAGTAGGGAGCAGATCTGTCTCTTCCCCCTTCCACACTCTCAGAGGCTTTAACAAAAAACCAAATCCCAGTGCACCCAGAGGCAATACTCAGGCACAGCCAGAGATCCGAAGCTGTCAGCGGCAGTCAGGTCACAGAGTCAGCTGCAGCAGATGATGAACCCTCTCCCGTTTAAACTGCGTTTGGTCCCAGTACCCACCCATTACTTTCTTTTGCTCACAGAATACAGAGAGACAGACGGCTTAGCTGGGAAGAAACGCCAGGGCAGAGCAGGAAAATCATCCAAACTGCTGATCTGTAAGGGCAGAGGGGTGCAGAAGGAAGATCCGGAGGCTCACAGGAGCCAGGCTGAAAGGAAGCCAGGCAGCAGGACTCACCTCCTCAGCACGCAGCAGGGACGGTGACCCCTGCAGCTCCTCTCTC
>VWZY01006140.1:12873-28987 GCA_013399075.1 Chloroceryle aenea | reverse complement strand
GGCTGCCAATTACACACAATAAGGCCTGATTATTTTCCTTCCAGGATCCCTCACCTTCCCCCTCCACACTCTGCCCCAGACCTCTGACTGTCACAAGATATCTCCTTTTAACAACTGCGAACATGTAAATGACTCGCCCAAGGTCAAACAGCAACCTAATGGCAGAGGGGGAAGAGAGAGGGTTTTCCTTTAATCACTAGACAAGGCTTCAAAGGGATACTCGGAGGCCCCAGATACGCTCAGCCTTACTTCAGATGCACTCTATCTGCAAGGAAGCAATTGGGGGCAGCAACCACCTCGCTTAGATGTGGGCTAGACACAGGATGTCTCAGCCTTGTTCGGTTGTGATGGGTGCCCAGCTGGCTGACAGGCTGGGGATAGGAATTTAAGCTGCAGCCCCCCAGCTCCAGCAGCAGGAACCCCTAGCGAGAGGAAGCAGACAAGCCAAAATTAACCGAGACACCATCACTGAGCTACACCTTGAAAGGAGATGTGATGTCCACTGCCTGCTGTAGTCTGGGGTCTGGAGGGCTTAGGGCCTGACCCCAGGGTGAGCCCCAAATGTTAAGTAAAGATGTCTCTCACACACACACGGGTTAAAAATGGGTTTCTTCCCTTTTATCACAGCAACATCTTTAGTACCGGGGAGGGAGCCGGACTCTGTCCACCCCCCCAAGCAGCTGAGAAGTTCAGGTGAAGGCAAAGAGGCTTCAGTAGGGAGCAGATCTGTCTCTTCCCCCTTCCACACTCTCAGAGGCTTTAACAAAAAACCAAATCCCAGTGCACCCAGAGGCAATACTCAGGCACAGCCAGAGATCCGAAGCTGTCAGCGGCAGTCAGGTCACAGAGTCAGCTGCAGCAGATGATGAACCCTCTCCCGTTTAAACTGCGTTTGGTCCCAGTACCCACCCATTACTTTCTTTTGCTCACAGAATACAGAGAGACAGACGGCTTAGCTGGGAAGAAACGCCAGGGCAGAGCAGGAAAATCATCCAAACTGCTGATCTGTAAGGGCAGAGGGGTGCAGAAGGAAGATCCGGAGGCTCACAGGAGCCAGGCTGAAAGGAAGCCAGGCAGCAGGACTCACCTCCTCAGCACGCAGCAGGGACGGTGACCCCTGCAGCTCCTCTCTCTGCAGCCAGCCCAGTCTGGGTGCGAAGCACTGGGAAAAAGCTCCTGAACCAGTGTGCAGGGAAGCAGAGGTGGCACCGAGCCACAGGGACACGCGGGTTGGGTTTCAGGGCCCTCCCTGCCTCCTGATAACCCCCAGCGCTGGTGCGTTGTTGGCACCACGGCCTCTCCCGGGCCCCTCGTGCCCAGGGGCTGCGGGCACCAGCCCCACGAACCCACCGTGCACACGGCACTGCCACTGCTGCCCCGAACTGGTGCAGGAGGAAAGTCTGGCTGCCAGCTCACATCTGAACTTTGCCCGAAGCCCTGCCCTGGCGTTCAGATCTGTCACCTTCCTGGCATTTCACAGAGTGTCAGTTTGTGGGATTATTTTCTTATCAAAGACAATGCAGTTCCCTGACATTTTGCAGGCGATGGTCTGGCTCTGAATGGCAGTGCCAGCAGCAGGACCAGACACTTCATTTAAACTGCTCGTGTCTCCCAGGACAATTTATCTGGCAGACTCTGCAGGAGGACTGGTCGGGGTCTGGTGCTCTACAACTTTGTCCTGATGTGGAAGGAGTCAGGGAGACCATCTCCTAGCTGGGAGGTCCTGCGCTAACATAGCAGCATTTCCACATCACTCCTGATTAAACTGGCAACAGCCTTTCCAGTCCAGTGGGATTTGGCATCTTGGGGTGGGAAGAAGTTTCACAGTCAGACAGGAGGGGGGGGCTGGTCCAAAAGCTGCACAACAGCAGGCCCTTCTCACCCCCTGGCCTCAGTTTCCCCAAACTTTTACAATCGGGACAGTGTTTGTCCTTCCCTCCGGAGCACAATGAAAGACACCTTGACAAGGATAACAAGATAACAAGCAGCCCCCCAAAAAGGGCCACACCAGCCCCGTGTGCAAGGTTTCCTGAACACAGAAGCAGAAGGGAGCCACGTGTGGGGCTTTTTCACAGCTGCTCACCAAGCTGTCGTGCCACAGGGACAGCATCTGCTGCTGAGCATTAAGGCTCTTCCTCCTCTTTTCTTCTCCCTCCTGAAGGAGAAGTTAAAGCACCTTCAAACCCAGGGTTTCCTTTACTTTAAAACTTGCAAACCAAACTTTTCCTTTCTTCTCTCTACAGAGAAGATCAACTCTGGGAGGCTGGTTCACCTGGCAGNAGGGGACCCTCTGCCACCCACCTGGGCAGGGCACAGGACCCTCTGCCACCCACCTGGGCAGGGCACGGGACCCTCTGCCACCCACCCAAGCTCACACGCTACAGAAAAAGTTTTGACAAAAAAAGTTTTGCTACAGAGCCACAGCTGGGCCCTGCTTGAGGAAACCTACAATCTGAATCTGAGAGAAGAGGCAGCAAGTGGACAGACAGAGGCGTGGAGACGAGGCAGAATCCCCCGGTGATGTCAGGCATACGGACTCATTTACACGAAGCCACACCAGAAGTTCACTTCCCACTTCCTCTCAGCCGGCGCAGACGCTGCTCTGTGCCCTCGCCAAAGGGCTCTGAGCCACAGCTTTCACTTTTAGAAGAAACACATCCCGAGACATCCGAGGAAAGCGGACTCTGTGCCGGGTGCTGGTGGACGTGCACGAGCAAAGACTGAAGGAAGCGTCTCCTCCCAGGCTCCTCAAATCTCTCCAACATCAGATCACACCAGCAATAGCACCTTAACAGGGCACAGATTGAGGGACAGACATTTGAAAAATAAACTATGGGTGCAGTTACCTGGCAGAGAAAAACTCCTTTATTCCCCAGAAGAATCCATATCCAGCCACTGCATAATCCTTCCAGTCTCTCACCCGGGTGCAAAGGGCCAAGAGATGTTACTGAACAACAATCTCTGACTGATGGCAGTCGTGCACCTACCCCACAGATCAACAAACAGCCACAGTAATGACTGGACAACAGAGAATTAGATTCATTAACTACCTGTGACCTGCCAGGGCTCTGCCATAACCTGAGTCCTGTCTTATACGGGAGAAAATGACCCCCCAAAGCCTGTGCCTCAGCAAAGGAAAAGCTGCAGCTTCTTGGAGAAGCATCCGAGGCAGCTGGTACCGGCGGGTGCTGGAGGCAGGAGATGGTGCCACGCAGGGAGCTCGGGCAGGGGCTGTCACCCAGGTGACAGGGACTTGTGGCACAACAGGTTTGAGGCAGGAACCTCTTCCCGAGAGGCAGCAGCGAGAGTGGAGGGCAAAGGCTACTGCTAACCGTCGGGTTTCCATTCATACCCACAACGTTACATTTCCAACCTTCCAAGGGGCTCTTTACGAGTGTTATTAATTCCCCGCTCCCTGCAAGCCCTTTGGAAGAAAGGGTGGGAGAGAGCACAAGAGCGAGCGCTTGGGGAAGGGNCAGATCAACTCTGGGAGGCTGGTTCACCTGGCAGCCAGGTAGGAGGGCGGGTCCTGGGGCAGGAGCAAGGCAGCACATCACTGGACAAAGGCAATCAGAGAGGAGAGCTACCTGTGACCTGCCAGGGCTCTGCCATAACCTGAGTCCTGTCTTATACGGGAGAAAATGACCCCCCAAAGCCTGTGCCTCAGCAAAGGAAAAGCTGCAGCTTCTTGGAGAAGCATCCGAGGCAGCTGGTACCGGCGGGCGGTGGGGGCCGGCGGTAGGGCCACCGCNAGGGGCTGTCACCCAGGTGACAGGGGCCTGTGGCACAACAGGTTTGAGGCAGGACCCCCTTCCGGAGAGGCAGCAGCGAGAGTGGAGGGCAAAGGCTACTGCTAACCGTCGGGTTTCCATTCATACCCACAACGTTACATTTCCAACCTTCCAAGGGGCTCTTTACGAGTGTTATTAATTCCCCGCTCCCTGCAAGCCCTTTGGAAGAAAGGGTGGGAGAGAGCACAAGAGCGAGCGCTTGGGGAAGGGCTGTTCATCCAGTGCCAGATCCTTTCACAGCTATCAGTGTCCATTCACTGCAGCTGAATGTGAAATACACCATGGAGAATAGCTCTGGCAGCCCCGCGCGGGATGGAATGGAAAACTCACCTGACCCCTCCTGACCCTCTCCCCTTCCCCCTCCCCTCCCAAATCTCCTTGACCCCATTCACAGTGCGGGGAGAGGGAAGCGGTCATTAAGTGGGGATGGGAGAACGCGATTTATTTAGTCTCTCTGAATTAACTCTGCGTTTCCTTTCAGCTCAGGGGCTCCATTATATCAGCTCAGCTCAGGGCAAGAGCAGCAGCGGGTGGAAACCCCCTCAGACAAGAACAAGGAAGACCTGGGTGCCCCAACCTGTTTGAAATCCCCTCCCTCGCCCCACAGAGCAGTCCCGGCAGCCCAGACACCAGGGTGCATTAACTCAGGACAAATGCTGAATGCTGCAGATGTGTCCAGAGTTAGGGGAAGGGGCAGGTCCCCAGCACAGCTCAGAACTTGCCACGCAGTTCAGCTCAAAGGGAGACGTGTGAATTTGTCAGGGCTGGGGGACAGTTCTTTCCTACCACGCTGCAATTGCTTCGCTGCGGCACCTACAACGTGATCATCACGCTTCTAGGGTCGTCCAGAAGCCAGAGCTTAGCTCAGGCCCTTTCACACTCGCTGCTTGCCCAGTGCACAGCCTGATCCAACAGACACACGTGCCCAGACGGGAGGCAGTTCACCACCATCTCCAGTCTGTCCATGCCAAGGAAGAAGCCAAGGAGGGAAGAAGGGGACAAGTTTTAAGCACTGGCAGCTAAAGGGGGGGCTGCATTTTCAGGGGGCTGCATCTGCCACTAAACCAGACTGCAGCCATTCAGAGGCTGAGCAAAGCTCTTGTCTCACCGAGTCCTTCATCAGCTGGATAAAGCAAAGGCACCAGGGGAAGGGAAATGAAGGTCCCTGTGAAACGGATGAGAAGGTTGAAATATTTGTTAAGAACAGGAGTTAGGAAAGGATGCTTTCCCAGCCCACTGTCCTCGCCCTGCTATCACAAAGCAGAGAGGATGCTTTCCAGGGCGGAGAGAGATCTGTCCTGCTTGTCCTTCACCCTGCACGTTCCTGGTATCCTGCACCCCTTCCAGGAGCTGTGCCAACAGCTCTAACAGAATCTTCACTCCGCTACACGAACGTCAGGCAGCAGGGCAGCCCACGAGCTCCACTGACCTCCTATCCCACAGTCTGCTTCTTCCTCTGGCAGCCAAAGGAATTGCTCCTGGCAGAAGCCCTTCTCCCAGGCTCTGGCTGCCTTGGCTCCCATGCCTGTCTGTTTGACCGGCAGAAAAGATACAGCAGCAGAGAGTGGCCAGTTCCAGCCCCTCCTCCTCCTCCTCCTCCTCCCCTCGTCGTTACAAACAGGAACCGCCTGTCTGACTAACGAGGTCACTGACTCAGCGGAGGCCACAGCGACACTTTTGGAGCTTGCCACGCTTCTCAAAGCGACACACATCACCAGCCCAGCACACACGGCCATGCCAGCGGGTGTCTTGAGCTCTCCTGCGGTTGGCAGGCGGCGGTGCCACGTTAACCCAGCAGCAGCAACCGGCTGACTGGGAGATCCTGCTGTGGTCCACGCCAGGAGCAGCGCGGCCAGGACAGAACAGGGTGCAGAGAGGGGCTGGGCACAGCGCTTCCTGCAGACAAGCTGGGGCTGCGGCTGAAGGGCTGAAACCTTGACTTGCTGGTCTGTAACTCAGCCCCCTTTCCAGCAGGGGCTGCACTGGAGGGCCAAGTTCAGCTGCGATGCGTCCCATAGCTGAGCTCAGCTGCCCAGGGATCTTCAGACCGTGCTGAAGGAACCACAATGCGTCTGCTTGTGCCTCCTACACCATAGGATGGCCTCGTGGCACTTTACCTGCTCAGGACCAAACTTCACTGAGCGCACGGAAGACGCACACAAAGCAAAGCAACTGAAGCAGCAGCAGCAGCATTTTCAGCCTCCACTCTTTAAGAGCTTCACTCCTTCTACTCACTCTGAGTCAGTGTCAGGTCTGCTATAAACAACCCCAGACCTCCAGACAAGCTTGGCTGGCTCTGATGTAGAGCTACAGCTTTGTTTTGCTGCTGCATGACCCGAGCTCTTGCTTTTATTCATAAGAGAAGCTCCTGTCTTGGAGCAGGAGGGGAAATGAGAGACGATCTGGTTCTGCTTTTCACTTGAGCTCATTTTTAGCGTTTAAATACTGTGCCCATCACCCTGGCATTTGGTCTGAGTCAGCCTCTCCCCCACCCCCTCTTCTTTTTTTTTATTTTATTATTTTTACCAGAAGAATAAAAATGTAAATTGAAGGGGAAAGGGAAAAAATAAGCCCCCTCTGGGTGCCCCCCTTCTCCACGGCGCAGTAACGGGCACAGATTATATCCGGCACCACATGACCGGGGCCCGTATTTATATGTCAGTGTGTAAAACCCACCCTGCTGAGCTGCCTTTTCTCTGCCTGAGGCTGGGGGCTTCTGCTACGCGTCTAGTCAAACAGGCCCACAAAGGGGATTAAGGAGAGCCCCTCAGCCCCGCAGAGTAATCCATCAAATTATCCCTTGTTGGCGTTGCTGTCCTCTTCAGGAGGAAAAAAAAAANCTCACCGTAAACAAGGAAAAAAAAAAAAAAAAAAAAAAAAAAAAAAGGGAAAAAAAAAAAAAAGGCCTTCCAAAGGCTTTTAAAGGCACTGAAATTACACTTGAGCCTGAAACACTCCACCCAGCTGCTGTAGCCCACAGCACAATGGGCTGGTTGTAAAGGGAATACCGGGAAGTGAGGAGCGAGGAAAAATAGATGGACACTGTTAAAAAGGGCAGCAGCCTCCCCTTGGGTGACACTCCAACAGGTGGCTCAGAACCCCCCTCTCCAGGAGCCCGCAGCGGAGCCGGCCCGATACCGGTAACGCCGAGGCCGGGCTGCACCTCCCGCCCAGCCGGGCACCGGGGCTCTGCGATGCGTTTGCTGTGGCCGGACGGAGCCACGGACGCCTTCTGAGCAGATGATGCTGGCAAAGGCAGAGTCTGTGCCACGCCACAGGACCCTCGCCTGCCAGGGGACCAGGGCTGGGGTCCAGCAGTGCCGCTGGCCACGGGCTGTAGGACTGGCACCCCACGCTGTCACCCGACACAGTCCCCCCAGACCTGCAGCCCGACGGTCCTTCCGAAGCCCTAACGCACAGACCAGGCTTCTCGAGGGCCCACAGCATCTTCCTGGGGGGCTCCCAGGAAAAGTGAAGCCAAAGAGAGACCACGTTCACCAAACCTCCACAAAACATCTCCGTGGACATCAAATGTGTGTTTTCCTCCACTGCAGCCTCCTAAAAATCACACGTGAACTTCTGGGTGTCCACCACTGCTCTGTTCAGAGATATGAAGCCCTCCATCCATCAGCCCTGCCTAAGTGACAACACGGGATGCCACAGGTCTGCTTTAATCCTTCTTAGGGAGAAACGAGCAGCAGGAGTAAAGCACTTACCCCACAAACCAGAACTGGCAAAGAGAAGAGCAGACCAGTCCAGGTGGAAGGTTGTTAGCACACAGAGAGCACAGCGTGCTGCACAGGTCACCTTCCTGCTGAAAACACCAACGTGCAGCTCCCGGGGTTTAATCACTAGCAAGGAGTGGAAGGAGAGTGATTTGCCCATCTGTTAAGAGAGGGGAGGTGGGAAGGCAGGGACCCTTGCTGCTCTAGTGTGTCCACTCTGCAATGCCAGCTCACGGGGTGGGGAAAATGGGAAGTGAAATTGGAACGTCTTGTTTCCAGCTAAAGCACAAACGCTGCGTAACGGGACATCTGACTCCGCGGAAGCCAACGCCGAACGTCGGCTCCTCCTGTCTCCAGCATGCGGCGGCTCCAAGGCAGCTCTAGGACCTCTACCCCATGGTAGAGCCTCATCACTTCTGGCCTTCTTCAGAAAGCTGTGGCAGTCACGGAGCCAGCTGAGTCTGAGGACCAGCCTTGGGGTGGAGAGGACAGTTCTGATGTACCAGCAAAATGCCCCAGCGGGCGGATTAGAGCCTAGCACTGAGGGCTCTGACAGATCCAACCGCAGCGGGAGCTGCTGCCACCCTAATGCTGAAACCCGACCTTCCCTCAGCTTGCCAGAGTAACTGTGCCAAGGTCCGTGCCAAGGAAAGAGGGAGGGGAGCAACCAGCTCAAAGTCCACGCACAGCAGTCCTTGGAGAGCATCAGGCAACAGGCACAGACTTAGGCAGGCCTTTTTGCTTGAAAGTTTTGGGAGCGTGACCTCCTGCTCTTCCTCAAAGGATAGACTTTGAATCCTAGACACACACAGAACTAATGGGCTCTTTTGTAATCACATGGTAGTTAGCCCATTTTTTCATGGTAATTTTCTGGTCTGCAATTCCAGTTATTTGTGTCCCTGCCGGAGAAGTTTGATGCTAACATATCTCTCAGCAAGCCCTTTGACCTCCGCTGGCAGGTTGGTGGGTTTCTCCCTCTCTGTTTTCTGTCTCTAAAATGAGGTCATGGCTTTGAATGAGACAAAGAGCCTTTGCAGCGTGAGGAATAGCCCCAAGACAGCTGTGAGCACAGAACCCCCATCACTCACATCAGACCCTGAGCGCATGAGAGGCAAGAGAGCGGGGCAGCAGCCCACAGCCCTCCTGGGAACGGTTGGGTTTTACCCCCCTGCTCTCAGAGAGATCCTGCGACTGCTCCCGTCGGAGCTGGTGCGAGAACGGGTGTGGAACAGGCAGCCACCCATGGTGGAAGCAGCCAGAGGGGGAGGGAATAAAGCAAAATGCTCCAAACACTTGGGATGCTAGGGAGCTGCTGGAAGGGATGGCTGTCCCTGCCGCCTGACCCTCTGGCACAGCGACCATTCCCACCCTGCTCCTGTGCTCCCAGTCTGCCCTCTGGGCTTCAGCACCCGGGGGTTTAAGCCAATACACCAGATTGTCACCAAGGCACCTTCTGCCACGGGGATAGGTGAAGAGCATGTGTGCAGGAGTAACAGGATTTCTCTGGGGTGCTTTACGGTCAAAGAGCACATTTCAGAGTCCCCAGATCTTTCTTCTAAGAACAGCATTTTTACGTGCCTGGAGTAGCAAAAACTGCACAAGCTCTGACTTCACACATGAACTTCTCCGGGTTAATGAGGGCCCTCAGATCGCTGCTGGAGCGGAGAGAGGTTTTTTCCTTATCATGTCAGAGCAGTCACGAGGCCTGGGTCTGAAAACAGGAGATTCTGTGATTTTACTTCTGCCTGAAAGTGTCCGGATAATTGCAAAGATAAGAAGCAATCAGATTCCATTTTTTAAGAGAGATAAATTTCACTGGAAGATCTTTATGGGAAACTTAAGAAGCCTCTTCCTTTCCCCATTCTCACTATCAGTTTAACGTGTGACAGACTCCGGACAGGCAGGGACTTACCATTAAGCTGCAGCTGTCCACACAGAGCACGCAGCAGCACGAGCACGGACTGTCTGGAAGGGCAGTCTTCCATTTTTCAAGAGACAGCCTCAAAGCTGCAATTTCTACAGGAGGTGAACAGAGCAAGACTTTTATACCACCCCCTCTCACTCCCCACCCTGTCTCTGCTTACAAACAGGAACTTAACTTCTATTTTGAGCCCTGGATAGAAAAGCAGTCCTAAATGATTAGCTTTTTAGTCTCTAAGCATGGAGTTCAAGTTCAAAGCTCCCTGGATCTTGCAGGGCACTCTGAGCAGGAGTGCTCAGGCTTTTTGTTGCACGTGGTTAGCTTCTTGCTGCAATAGCAAGTCCAGGCTGCATCCGTCAAGGAGGACAGGCAGGAAAGTGCTCCGAGCACTGAAGTTACTTAGTGCTTGCTGAAAAAGTCTGCTGGAATGGCAGTGGATAAATGGAAGTTTGTGCATTTCAGAGTCTGTGTAGAGACAGGATTTTCCTTCCACGCTGGGCTCTCTCTTGCCCATATTTACTGGAGTAAAGTTCAATGAGCTACAAATGAAGCAGAAAGACCTCTGATATTCCTGCAACATGCTCTGGGCTGCCTTGGGCAAACAGCCAGGGCACAGTGCTAGCTTTGCCCAGCAAGAGCCAGGAAAGGGTTTATCACCAGCACTGTCCCAGGCCGTGCTGGCTGCGCATCGGCACGGGCTAAGAAGCCTCAGTGAGTCTCCTGTTAGCAGAGGGGGTAGCCAGCATTCCCTGCTCTAGCCCAAAAGGCTGACAGGCTGCTATCAACATTGGCCACAGACAGTGATGAATGGGAGGATCTGGGGGCAGCACAAATGTAGACTGTGTTCACAGAAATCAAAGATGAAAGAGGCCCTGTTGAATCATCTTCCCCGGGGCTGCTGCAGGACTGCTCCCAACAGCACATTCTCCAGGGATTTGTCCAGCCTGGATGGATGGATCTCGAGCACTGAGGATGCAAGAATTTCCCCTGAAACAATATCCATGGGCTAAGAGATTTAATAGGTGGGAAGCATCCTTCCTTCCTCCCCTTCCTCCCCGTGTAATTCCTGTGCTCTCCTTTTTATATGCACGGTCAGACCCCTCTCCAGACGACATTTAGCCACTCTCCTAAACCTAGCTTGAGTCAATTCTCATGAAAAGCCACCCTTCTAGGCCCATTAATTGCTCAGTCGGCCTTGGCTGTAGCACAGCAGCCTTTTGTTCCAGCATTGCTCCAGCTGCTCCCACCGCCCCGCGCACACAGGAGCCGTTTGTCACAAACATTCCCAAACGCACCTCTGGAGTCCAACGGCAACAGCGCCCGCACAAAGCCCTCCCCTGTCACGCCAAGGCCCAGTACCTGGTACGCACAGGCTGCTGCCTTGGAAAGCCACTGTCATCCCGTGGCTCCTTTGTGCTCCATCTCTTTGTATTTATGAACTGCCTCTCACCACAGACCTACAAGGAAGCTCTCTCTGCAGCCAGAACAATCCTTTATTCTGTGTGCTCAGCTCTACGCTAAGGGAGTGGGTTTTTTTTTCCAGAATCCACACCAAGGTAGCACAGCAATAACCAGTACACTGCACGGGTTGGGAGAGCACTAACAGAACCACAGACCCACAGGGAGTGAGTTGGAAGGGACCTCTGGGGATCACCTGGTGCCACCCCCCTGCTCCACCCAGCAGGGGCACCCAGAGCAGGGGGCCCAGCAGCGCAGGGTCCAGGTGGGGTGGGAATCTCTCCAGAGCAGGAGACTCCACAGCCTCTCTGGGCAGCCTGGCACAGGCTCCCACCCCCTCACAGCAGAGAAGTTTTTCTTTATGAAAAAGACAAAGCCAGAGGACACTCAGAATTCACTCAGTAGATCACCAAAACACTCTGCACATCCCCTCTGACAACAGAGGTGGGACTACAGCCCTGGGCAGAGGCCAAAGGGAGCAGTGTAACATCCTGGATCAGCAGCAGAGGCTTCTCCAGAGCCCAACATTTCCAGATAGAGCACTGCTGATGGAAAAAGTGTGAAATCACCAGCAGGGAACTTACACACAGGTCCCAGGATAAGGTGGAAGCTTTTGGTCTCTGTGCAGAGCACAGAGATCCAAGTGAGTACATTTAGCTCCGCTTCCAATCTAACTGGGGAGCCAGTTCTGCCTGTAGCTCCTAAACTAGCAGCAGGCAGTTGGGAAGAGATGGCAGAAGAGCGTTAGGTTTGAGGCTGGGTCACCACCTCAGGGTCTTTGATGCAGCAGGTCCAATCCCAGCAGGCATCACTCCTGATGTTTGGTAAAGAAAGTGTGAATCACGGATTTTATTGCCTGCACCATTTCACTGAAAGTCCTAACCCATAAATCTAAAGCAAGGTTTAGATGTTATCCACAACTATGTACGCATCATTCCTGAAGTTGGCTCCAGCCTGCTCTGCAACAATATTAATGTCTTTTGAGTGCTGATAGCTTGCACAGATTTGAGTCACTGAACTCATTATATTTGCCTTTTTCTTGACAGCTCAGCTCCCGAAGACAAAGCACCGTGGAGAACTTCAGCTTCCAACAGAATGAAGGTGGGAAAAGAAATACACTCCCCTGATTTAAGAGAAAAAACTTAAGACCTCCCAAACCAAACCCAGTGGCCATCAGTGGTTTAGCTTTCTTTTTTTTCAAACAAACCTCATTACTTTGCCAGAGGCCATCCTGAGTGTTCCAAACCTGCCAGTGATGAGAATTCACCTGCAAGACACCAGAAGTTGGTTGTCTCTGAAACTGACGGAGCTGATTTCACGTGTTACTCAAACCAGCTTTCCCTGGATGGAAGACAGGGCCAGGTCCTTGAGGTCTGGACTAGCAGGAACTCCTTTTAGTACACGTACAGTAACACAGAGAAAGAAAAATGGTTCAGAGCTGCAGATCAAGCACCTGCTTCTTGCTGTGTGTGTTCCAGCCACCCTCCAGCACGGAGACAAAGAAGCCATTCGGACCACATTCCTACATCACATTTCTTATTTTGCCAGACAATATTCACGGGGGTCTGGTTCTCCTCTAATGCAGGCTGGCAAAATGTTAAACAAATATTTGTGAACTGCAAGAGGAACTGACATTTTAGGGTATGAAAACAAGGAGGAAGGGCACAAATTTGAGGACCTCCAAGGAGCAGCATGCACACAAATAATAATAATAAAATGCTGACTGTAGCTCCACTTAGCTGTGTTTTCTGAACAAGCAACTCGATAGCTTAGCTGGTGGACACAGCAGCAGCTTCTGCAGCTCTGGAACACAAGACCAGACTTGGGTTCTTACAGCAACGAGGAGCAACAGCAGCACAAGAAACCAAACAGGTTTCAGGGGACACGGGGATTCAACACAGTCATGGATAACTGAACAGTGCAAGCATCAGGACACAGCAGTGCAAAAGCAATCCCTTGGTTTATTCTCTTCCTGTCCTTTAGCTTGTGGTGAGTGCAGCACTGCCTCTACATGATGCAGATCCACCCTCCAGTCGGCCTTCTAGGAGCACATGTAGTGCTTGACCACCTTGCAGACTGCTTTAAAGGAGAACCTTTAAAGCTCACAAGCTCTGCTCACAAGCTTCTCATGACTCCCTTGCTCCACTCTCAGCACCACCTCGATCATGAGTTGAACTGCACAGCTGAAGGGTCACAAGACTCTGCAGGTTGGCTGTCTAGGGTTAGTTTTAGTTGCTGTCTGGTGCTGCCTGCTCCCCACCTCCTGCAGAAGCCACAGGGCACGATCATATGATGGAATTATTTGCAACAGCAGAAGTGAACGGAGGAGATGAGCCAGAAGTGACTCCTTTGGTGTCTGTGTACCCCTCTCATGCTCCCTTCTCTCGACGTAAAAGACTTTACAACAACCACTGCCTAGTCTCCCCACCTGCAGCTGCTCTCCTCCCATCCCGCTGCTCCTTTTGCTCCTGCTCCCTCGCAGCCTTGAATCCATCACAACCCTCCACAACTTTCACCCAATGGGTCAAGTGTTTTGCTTTGCTGTTGCCTTAGCCAAGATAGGGAGATAGCAACACACACCTCAAAGAAAACCCCAAACAGTCAACTACCAAAACAAGACACTCCTTGGATGAACGGCTCCACGCTAGAGAAACACAGGGGATAAACACAAACAGATTTACTCACACCACTTATAGCTCTTCTGAAAAGCTCCACAATCCCACAGTGACAAAAGTGGCATAAACCTCTAAAGAGCCCCAGAATAAACCAGTCACCAGGCAAGAGACACCATCAGCAAATTACTTGGCGTTGCCCAGTATCTGTTTTCTTGCTGGCACTGGTCAGTCTGGTACCAGACCTGAGAGACTAACAGAGGCAGCTTGAATCAAACCAACCACAAGTCACAGCCAGTGAAGAAGACAAATATCATCTAGTAGATTGGCAATATCATAGAAATGTTTGCTTTCCTTTGCTTCTCTACATTCCTCAGAAGTAATTTGCAAACCCTCAGAGCTTCTTGGGGATCCAGCACAAAAGGCTCTGGGTTAAGATTTCCAGAGCGATGCAGACAGACTGATATTTCCAAAGAGGTTTTGCAAACCCACAAGCAAGGAGACCCAAGGAGTTATGTTCAAAGAGTATTTCTTGCCCTGTCACGTCATCCTAGGTTGAGTTCGATGCCTTTAGGACCATCCTTTTTGGTCCATACCCTGACCAAAGCTTCTGCCAGCAGCTGCATCACAAACCGGGCAGCTGAGGTTATCTGTTTTATGTTGAAGAAGGTGTGCTCACAACACCATCGACCCCAGGAGACAGCCATCACCCTAAACTCCACACAGAGGCTTTAGTCAAAGAGCAGAGAGGTGTAACTTGGGGAAACAACAGACCCAACAACCCTTCCCCCCATAAACTGCCCATTGAGTGCTCCAGTGAAATAAACAGTTTGGGAGAAAGGTTACCACGAGTTTACGCTACACATCCGTGTCTTTTAGAGACTCTGGCAAAGCTAAAGCAGACCAAAGACTCTATTTTCTAGCTCAGAGATCACTCCAGCGAGTTCAGCCTCTCACACCACAGGTCTAGCATTCCCCACTGCCAACGAGAATTGACCGTGCAGCTTCAGAGAGATGCTGCCGGCGGAGTCTGTCCGGGTACGCTGCAGGATCTCCCATTACTCCGGTAGATCAGAGCGATGCTATCTCACAGCCTTGGCTTTGTTCATGGATAACCTTACCTACACAAAGCCCTGTGCCTTGGGCCTGCCAGCAACAGCTCCATGTTGGGAAACACCTTGAGGTTCAGGTGCTTTAACTGGAGCCTCTCTGAGATAAGAGATGACACCGCACAGGCTACACGCACAACAGGCTGTAGGGAATAGACCCACCAGCAGACAGTGCAAGAAAAAATCTCCCTACAAGGAGAAGTTTCCTTCTAAATCCCGAGATTGGTTTCTGCCCTGAAATACAGGGATTTATAACCCTTGTAAAGCTTTCATTTAATTAGCTATTAATTCTGGAGATTCTTGTTATCCATATCAAATTTCTAATCCTTTTTCAAATCACATAAGCCAACTTCTCTTGGCTTCCACAACGTTTTGCAGTAATAAGTTCCAGAATTTAAGGCACTGCCTGGAATCCAAGCGCAGGGCTGGGAATCTGGCATTCCTGGCTCCGCCACCACAGCCACTCCCCACCGAGTGGAAGGGCAGCAGCTCCAGATGATGCAAGAAGGTCCAGGTAGCATCACACGTTTAGAGAAAAAAAAAAGAAGAAAGAAAATTGCAGGTAGGATGAATAACAGAAAACATTTAAAGGCTGGTACATGTTCTTCAGGAGTGCCTGCATGATTTCAGTGCCCAGGTCATTTGGGTACTTTTGAAGTTCTTACTCATGTTCTATTTCTATAAATTTCTGGTTATTCTTGCATTACAAATACAAATGCTGCTCCCTCAAACCCACATCTAGAAGGAGAAAAGCGCCAGGCTGGGATATGGTTTGAGCCTGGCTGCTTTCTGAGGCTGACAGAGCCAGATGAGGACCAGAAAAGCTGCTCCTGATGTGTTTCCCCTTCCAATTATTATTATTTTTTTTAAAACATAAGCATGAAAAATCAAGCATCTTGCCAAGTCTGGCCACCACCAGCATAAAAGTGTTAGTTTATTCTAGTGCTTTTCTCTTCCTCCTAAAGCTGTCATCCGGGGGAAGACAAATTAGTCTTTTAGTTTATGTTTACCATAAACAGCTAAGGCATTTTACCACCACAGGCTGTAGCCATGCCAAAGTCAGTAATCGATGGAAGAGCCACAGCATGACATTCAGACACCACTTCTAGGATGACAGCCTCCCCAGGCTGCCGGCACGGCTGAAGGAGAGCAGCAGGTTAACCTGGCAGCAAATCTAAGCAGAGCCTACACTTAGGTTCAATGAAAACTTCCCTATGTCAAGTGCTGATTCCAAAGATTCACTGACCTGTCCCCACGACTCTTCAGGGTTTCTGGAAGTCCACGCTCACATTGAGCTTCCCAAGCTCTTTTCCCGTCCAACAACCTTTAAAACGAGTTTGTTCCCAGCAGATGTCTCTGTAACAATTAAAAGTACAGAAAAAAACCCTCATTCCACATCCGTGCCATAAATAAGGCGGCTGGGGGAGGCCCGAGGAGGTGCAGCCGGCACTGCTCAGCAGCCCTACCTGCAGCCGCTCCTGCTCCTCTTCCTGATGCG